>VZRJ01002329.1:276333-371542 GCA_013397565.1 Ptilonorhynchus violaceus
GGCTTTCTCTCTGCGTAGCTTGGCTCAGCTTAGCTTAGCTGCTTCTCTGTTTGGCCTTGGTCCAGATGATAATAAACCAGCTCCTCTCAGGTCTGGAACGGCACAGGACCGGTGTGGGGGGTGAGGCCAGCTGCCCCTGCTGGCCCGGGGCTCGGAGGGGAAGCCTGTCCTGCTTGTGGTCAGCAGGCAGCAAGGGAGCAAGAAAGGAAGTGAGAGCCAGTCCTTTGTCACTTCCTAAGTTTTTTTTAACATTCCTTTCACAGAGACATCACAGGAACACTAAATGGCTCATAGAACTGTCCTTTACCTGTTTTTAACCAATCACATTTGTCTCACACCGGGTCAAACGATGACAACTTGTTAGCAGATCAATAAAAGTAACTGAAAAATGATTTTATACTATCAGCAACAAAATATTGTGAGTTTGGGTGCTAAAGCACAACAGTCATTTAACTCAGTCAAAAGAGACACAGAGTATTCAGTGTCAAACAAGGATGGGTGTCTAGTTCCTCATTAGGTTTTTCTTCAGAATAAAATGCACGGTGCCTTTATTATAAGAAATAAACTACATATTAAGAAAAACAATAAAAATATGCAATATCTATTTGGTTCTAAAACTTTCATCATCAGCCAACAGACCAGTTACTGAAATGAACATTTAATTGTCATCCCTAATAAGGATTTCACTTACAAAATATGTCAGAGCTTTATTGTTCCAGAAAGTAATGAGAGATGTTCTGATGAGACAGGAAAAAAAGACAGAGTGTAAATAAATATTTTTGTATTATAGCCTAAAATATATTTCATTAGTCAAAACAGTCCTAGCAGATGGATATAAATGTAAAACAGGGCAAATTTCTGTTATGAAACTGTTAGATAATTGGCTCACTATTTTTCTCTTGTCAGAGAAGGAGTCATAAAAATACAAGATTCTTATTATAAAAGACAGTAACATGGTAATATTAAAGAAACACTCACCCTTGGAATTCCAGATGATATGCCCTTCACTGGACTTTATCTCTGCTCCTTTTCCTAGAATCTCAGGAAATTAGTGACTGTTTCTCCCAAGGAATTGCTAACCTGTATGCTCTGTGTTAGGGAATGAAGGAACAGAGAGCTGGGAACTGAGTTATCTGTTCACCTACTTCGATTCCTGACATGCTACACAATAGAAAAATACTATTTTCTCTCCTCAGACTGAATTTTTCCAATACACTGTGGTAAAAGCATCATCTCTTACCAACATGTTTTCAGTTTCTGCTCTGTGGGATGTTTCACAATTGAAAGTCTCCTGGCCTTATTTTTGTTTTGCCCAGGAACAGACTCCACCTGAATTACCCTGTGACTGATGATCTAAGCACATTGAGGACACAGCTCTGTGTGATGTCCCTGAGGACTGGTACAATGCAGGGACAGTGTCCTGCACCAGAGTGGGGTCTGTTCCCATCAGAGTTTTACAAATTTTCAACCTTTTTTCGGTCTTGCCTCTGCCCCATGCTACAGGCAGACTGTGTGCATATAGTGAGTGGCCCAGCACTGCACCACACTTAAACACGAAGCACTTGCTGGGAGGGAAGGCACCTCGCTGCTGTGTGGCATCGCTCAGTGGGGAGGGAAGCCACCAAGGAAAAATCTATCAAGCTGCCACTGTCACAATACAAACAGTACAAATACAAACATGGATACTGCACCTCTGTAGCCTTTCCCTAGTCAGGACCCAGTACAGTGAAAAAGTTGTGTACCAAAAAGTTCTGTTCAGCCTTCCAGGTCAGGCTCAGATTTGGACAGGGAGAATATCTGCAGAGCTTAGGTCCTTCACACATTATAGATGACAGCTCTTGTAATAACAAATTCTCAGAGCAATGCCATTAACTGTCCAGGAGCATCTTAAATGAACTCCAGTGTCCTTTGATCTCTCTTGATCTCTTAATCTTGGTAGAATAGCGTATAAGAGCATACTTCTTTTAAATGTGAAGTTTACAAAAGTTTTACATTGTACTATATTAGAACAATTTATTTGAGCCACCCCAAAAGAGAAACAGTCCTTCAAAATGTTAGTATATAATAGATTGGCATTCTGATTTAATTTTTTTTCAAGCTCAAGTATATATCTTACAACACAACTGTTTTACTTATTTGTGGGATTTGGGAGTCTAGGATTTGACCCACTACTTGCTCACAGTAAGCAGTTGGCAGGAATAAGTCTTCGTTTACCACAGGGTAAGGAAGAGGGCTATCAGATCCATAGGTTGAAGAGCCAGGTCCTGACTTGCTTCAAGCTTAAGTTAACCATTGACTTGAGCAGGCATTCAATCAATTATGTAAAGAATAAAAGCTGTTGGATTGTAATCTTAGATACTAAATCAAAATGAATTTTTAAAATGTATTTTAAAACATTGTTGGCCCTGAAACAATATTTTAGCACAAGAAATGAAACTTGTGCAATTCAAGAAATGAATTGCCTCTTTCCCAGTGGAGCTGTCATCTCACTGATACTGAGTTGCATTTCCCAGCTGTAGACAGAGTAGGACTGACAAAATCCAAGTCTCATTGAATTTTCAAGTCCCATTAGAAAATAGTAAGACTCAGAAAACCTCAAAGCCAATTTAACCTAAAACCTATAGACAATAAAAGCATTCAATGCTTTCTTTCAATCTTGAAATCAAGAAATGCCATTAACTCATTAATATTTTAAATTTGCCCCCTCTCCCTGCTAAAGAAATCTCTGGGGTCCCTAAATGATGAATCTTGCAAGATAATGCTGCATGATAAATAATTTAGACAGCTGCTCTTCTCCCTACTTCTCTTCTTAAGAGGTATAATTTTAAGCTTGGCAATATGACATATCTGAAAATATGAACAAAAATCAGTGAAGAAAAAAAATTGAACCTGGCTGGTTTTATGTTTCTGGTTTTATTTGGCCTTGTAAACCCATTATGTGAAAATGGTATTCTTTTTTGGTTAATTATACTTGAACAAGTGGCAGTGAAAATACATATTCAATTCATTGTGTGAATATGATTCTAATTTCATGTACAGTTGTTTCAGAGGATTAACTGGGAATGGAACTGTAACATGTTTTCAAGGAAAAACAGGAAATTTTCAGTTCTAAGGAAAAGCAAAGGGGAAAGATAAATGTGGTGGTATTGATTTGCTTTAAGTTTTTCTAATTGTTTGCTTATAATGCAGATATCAGAACTCAGCAAAACCAACCAAAGACATAAAATGAAAGATCACAATGAGTTCTCAAGGACTTTTTATTAATCAGAAAAGTCAATATGGGCAAATTAAAATTCCTGCTCAATACAAACTTCAATCAAAATGTGTACATTCAGTTCAAAAAATTAATGAAGCTGTCAACATAAACAAAATTGAAATACTTTTTTTTTTCTTAGATCCTAGTGGTATAACAATGCATTTCTGTTTACCTTCCAGCAATCCACAGACAGTAGTTATCAGCCTTTACTGATAATTTTCTCAATGTGCATTATTTGTACAATATGAGCATTTTTCATTTCATCTTTAGAATGCTTGTTTTTCCCCTTTTTTTAATTAAAAGACATTTAGGTAAATATAATTACAGAAATGATACATGAGGAAGACTTATTATGCTTTTTATAGCTCCTTATTCTTTCAATGTTACTCACAAAGTGTAGTATGTTTTTGTTGAACTCATTCTTTAGTGTACAATGCATTAGTTTGGATTTTTTTCTGTGCAGTTCTGAAATGGATTGAGCTACAGAATTTACACCTTTCTTTCTATGAGAGACTAAATGAGGAGGAGCTGAGCTGTGTGTACTCAGGGCAGAACAGGTCTTTGGAGTACCACTGGCATTGTGACTACAGTGCCTCATTCTCGTTGCAGATCTTCATTTTCCCTAACGCAGAGGTGTGTGGGGTGTGTATTAGCATTTTGCTTTGGATCAGAGCGGCACCAAGGCCCAGCTGGGATGTGTCAGCCTATTCATGAGTGTGGGTGAGGACCAGGCCTGGCAAGGGGCAGATGACCCCAGCATCTGTCTTCCACAACAGAGGAGCTCAAGTCTTCTAGCAAATGCTCATGTGGCCCTTCCTTCACCTACTTTCATCTCGAGTGTTCCTCAACAGACAAAAAGGCTTTGGGTCACAGGACAAAGCAGGGGTGAACTTTACAGAGTCAAAGTGGGATTGGGCTGTGTGGTCCCTCACCCCATGGATAGTACCTTGCCTAGTGTAAAGGCATTGTTCCAGAGGAGAATGGACCTGAGGTTCACAAAAATATTTCTTACTGAAGAGTTAAATTATTGAGCAGGCATCCATCACTTAACAGGAAATGGATTAGCACAAGATGATGGAGTTTGGCAAAAAAGTGTTTGGCATCTTACCTTTCAATTCTAAATTGGGTCACACCACAATCATTTGTCCTCTTCAGTAAGAGAGGCAGAGAGAGATTTTAATGAGTTTACAATTATGTTCTTGCATAAAAACTAAAGCCTTGTCTCCTGCTTGCAGTTCCGTGAAGCAGAAGCATGAATTCATTGAACTATACTTGCACATTTGCAATTAGTTTTGATTACTGGGAGAACCAAAACCAGATTCATGTTCTTAACTTGGAATCTGGGGGAAACAATGTTCTAATAAAATACCACTCATCCTTTTTAATGAAAATTGAGAGGTGCAAGGCCTTTTTTTCAGGGCTAATACCAAGATTAAGGTAACACATAATTAAATTTTAAATTCTTACTGGAGAGTGAGGGGTTAATATTCTCACATTGTCATCATTATTGTTATGAAACAAAGGTAGAAGAAAATATTTTTATTAGCAAAATGGTATATAAATGAGTCATTTGAAAGCTCATAAAATTAGTTGCCATAAACCAGATTAAATTTAATGTACATTTCATGTGTTTCTGGGTTTTATAGTTATCTGATTTACATTTTCTTTTCTTCTTTTATATTCCTTTAAAGTAATGTTTTTGCAAGGTTCTGAGTTAAAGCTGCTCTGTACTCATTTTTATTATCTCTTGCTATGAAGAACTGACAGATGCCTTAATAAAGAATGGACAGCTGGTTTATAGACAAAAAGGCACAATCAATTTAGGCTACAGTTTAAAAGTACATAAAACAGCTGTGCCCTACAAGTTTTGCATCTTGAGCATCATACCATTTGAAATATTGATAATTAAATGTGCATTTTTTTAATGAAATCTTCCCCTTGAATCATTAAAACAAGCAACTTGTACATTTTGTAAAAGCTTCTCAGACATGTTTGGATAGCTGTTTTGTTTTGTCTTGGGTTGGTAGTTGTTTTTTTTTTTTTAAGCTATTTCAATTTTCAAAATATAATTATTCTGTATTGATTTGTCTGAACAACGATATATTTTCAGTTCTGTCACAATGTAGCAGTTGTTAGCTGCTTTCCATTCTAATGTCACCTTTGATTCCCAGAGACGCAGCAACTTTGTGAAGCACAAGAAAAGCAGTGTAGCCATTGAAATACATGGAGAACATACTAGGAAGATGGGTTGCTGAAAAACTTCATTTTGTATTTGCACTAATAAAAATGTGATGATATGAATAACAAGATCTTTAAGCTAATCAGACAGAGAGATATAGATTGGGTACTACATCAAAAGGAATTTTTATGCTCTACATTGAAAGCTCTTCTGTAGTGAACTCAGGTTCCAAAATTTTATATTAGAGACAGAATGAGTGAGTCTGGCACCATCAGAGAGAAACATGGCCAGACTGTATCTTGGCCGTATGTCACACGTATGGCTGCAGCAAGGGTAAGAGGTAGACTAGTTGGCAGTAGACAGAAATAACTGTTGAGAGCTGGTAGGCACTGTCTTTTGGCAGAGACATTGTCACAGTAGCCTGAATTTTTGTTTGAAGGCTGAAAGAACTTACGTACCTATCATGGATGTCACTGCTAGACAAATGAAAGCATGTCCAGATAGCCTAAGCATCTGTACTCGATCCTGAGCAGATAAATATATAAGTGGTCTTTAACCACAACATCCCGTCTGTATGAAAAGCTGGAAAGTACTGGTGTTCGGACCAACTGTACTTCCTGACTGTAGTCATTTCTTAATCCACTAGCAGAGGCAAGCTGAGCTGAATGCCCACTACTCTTTCAGTGCCACCTGGAAAGTATAGCAAGAAATTTGCTTGTAGTCCTTAGCTATCCATTAGCTGTTTCTACCCCTAGTGTCCCTGACTGTCTCTCCATATTGTCCATATCTTTTCTACACCAGTCAATGTCGATATATATGTCAATCCTCTCTTGCAGTGGTTTAGGAACCATATCTACCCCTTCCCTTCTTTACAGAGATCTTCTGACAGCATATTCTCTCACTTAGGAACATCCAGCATTTGGGTCTCTACTTCCCTTAGCTATGGCAGTGTGACAAATAGCCCACTGGAATTTACTAAGATCTAACAGTCACAGTTTTAAAGTCCTTTCAAAAATAAATAGCTTCTAGTTTTTATACTGTTTATTTCCACTGCATGTAAAATATAATACTTTCAAAATTAATTTGGAAATAGATGAAATTAATTAATTTAATTTTGGAATTAAGAAGTATGGATGATTTTAACTAAGCTTACTATATAAAAAAAAGAAATTTTGTAATCGGACCACTTCTTGGGAGCAAACAGCGTAAGTATATCATGATTGTTATAGTTCCTCATCAGCTAGGAAACAAATGACTCTCAAATCACAAAAATTACTGTCAAATGGCAGAGTGTCACCTTCAGTATCACCGTAACTTCAATATTCTCTTCATTAACACCTGTTTACTCTTCTAAGTCCAGTTAGCTAGAGTGGAATATTTACGTGTTTTTACCTTTGTTACTGTTCCAGATAAGGTCAGAATTGCACTTCAGATGTAAATCTCCAGTCTTATAGATTCTTATAGATTATGCTTTGCTTTACACCAATATCAGAGCATGTAAATTTGACGTCTTTGAAATGAAACTGAGCCATGTCAACAGCACACCTAATGAATTCCAGCCAACAGCCCTTCACTCCATAGGGCCAAAATATTTTCAGAAAGGGTCCCCCTAAAATACACACATTATGGATATCTGGCCACACCAATGTCTTTTGCTTTACAGCACCATTTCTGCTGTACTGCATTGAGTGCTAATGTGGATGTAGGTGAACTTGAATCAAAACTAAGGCCTGGGGCATGGGTGGTGAACATATTGAGGAGTATGTTGAAGGAGAAAGTTTGGACCTATGCTTAGTGGATTCAAGTGGATGGGCTAAGTATGAATATGATTACGTTTATTCAGTCAAAATCTGTCTCTACTTATCTCAGCATGTGGGCATAACATTTTCATTCCTAAGCTCTTCTGAGCTGTTCTTGACAGGAAAAGATATCTTCATCCTTCCCAGGCTAATACCTAAACAGCTTTAACCACGTGAATTGGAAAGTCCCTGACAATATCTTTGCTGATACAGAACACACATGGTAATCACCACTTGAAAGACAGAAATCACTGCTGTAAACTATCCACAGATACATGAATTGCATTTATATTTTACATTAAGTAAAATCAAGTAGTACATTCAGTATTGATAGAGTATGAAAAAAGATCCCACTAGTTTAGGACACCACCACCATGGCATCTGTCTGTGCCATAGCATAGGAACGTAGCTTTAACCAGCAAAACAGAATAAAAATTACTGCATCCTACCTAAATAGGGCAGTGAGGGACATGAAAGTCTAAGGAAATAAGTTTCTAAGGAAATGAAAGACTGAAGTTCCTTAGGCAAAGGAATAAAGTGATTCAGGGAGAGAAAACAGTGCTGAATACCTAAGTTTAGCTACACAGTATTGGATGCAAAAAACAATGGGTTTATGACATGCTATAATTTTCTCTGCCTTCCAGGTTAGCCTCTTCTAGTTCCACAAGCAATAAATTACCAGCCTTTTTTTCTTTCTCACAAATGACCACCTTATCAACTATCCCTCAGCTAATATTCCCTCAGATAACAGCCAACTTTTCTTCCGGACAGTTTGGATTCAATCTTTTCAGCTTGTATTTAGTTTGGAAAGGTGTTTGTTTTTGTCATGTCTGAATAAGGGTTTATGCTTCAGCAAACTTGTCTGCTTTTTCCCCAGCAACATCAGACAGTCTAATAATATGTATTACTCCTCCACACAGATCTTGCCTTACTTCAAAAGAAACAGAAGAAGTGCCTCATTTTGACACAGGTGGTAGTAATGTCTGATATTGATGGTTAGCTTTGATGAATTCTTAAATTTCACAAACCTCACTAGTCTTCATGAGGCATAAATGATGACTTAATTCTCTGGTGCTAGCTGTTATGAAAACAGATGAAACTGGTTGCGGTGTGCGCTCGGCTAGGTAGTAGTTGCCGCAACATTCCCGAGAGCAGTCCTGTCCGGCGGTGCCCTGACGCAGTGTGCGGTGGTCAGCACACACTCACACACTCAGCGCCTTAAGCCGGGGGTAAAGAGTTGGGAGGCGGACTCTCCTTATGATGTTCCAAAGAGATGGTGTTTATTGGACGGTCAGGGAAGGAGAGCCAAAAGAACAGGGTGACACAGGATTTTATACTGAAACAAATGGGGGCGGAGAGAACACCACGGGCCAGTAACACAAGGGCAAAAGGGAGGAGAAAAGGTGCGGTAACAGTACAAACGACCAACAAGGGTAGATGACGGGAGGAGCAGGGGAGCAGGGCCAGTGGGGCACCAAGTGAGGCAGAACTTTCCAGAACATAACCATATACAGAACTTAGATTGACAGGAATATTCCAACTGAATAGGGGACACAACTGAGCAGGGCCTGGATGGGAGAGACCTTCCTAGTCATCCTAGGGGTAGATCTTACTCTGGACCTCAGAGCCCTTTTCTCAATACAACACTTGGGCCCCCTGGCCCACTGGCTCCTCAGTCCCTTGTGTGGCTGGCCTATCCATTGCAGCCTCTCCCGCAGCCACCACCACAGAAACTGGCCTATTAACAACAGTTTAACTCTCATCAGTTTAAAATGTATTAAATATACCAGATGGGGGAGGAAGGCAGAGGGATCAGCACCAGACTTCTAGGAATTGAAGTGTCAAAATTAAATTCTTTTTCTATTGACACATCCCCATGGTTTTTAAGAAATTAAAGTAGTCTGGTTTTGAAAGACCCTCCCCTTTAGTATCCAGCAGAATGCATTTTCCCAAATCTTCAGGCCATTCCACTAATGATATCCTGTATAAAAAAATAATTCCTTTAGATGTAAGTTTTAGTGGGAGTAAAAACCTAGTTTTCTAATAAATCATCAATTGTACCTTATCATCCCAGAGAAAAGTCAGAAGATGTGTGGGAAAGGTACATATAATATTTTCCTATTTCCTTCCATTCTCTTAAGGTTTCTAATTATTCAGACTTTGAAGGTAAAGTTTCTTTGTGTCAGATACACTTGGTCATAGAATGTGTGATTTGACAAGGTGTGAAACATGGCAGTTAACGTGTGCTAGCTGATAATTGTTTGATATCCATCAAATAGCAGCTCCTCAGAATGAGCTTCCAGGCTGTGTATCCATTATAACCAAAACCATCTCTGTGAAGTTCCAAATCTTGAAGAATAAGTTTGAAGAGTCTGTTACTTTATTGGCCATCTATGCAGAGCTCCTTATGTGATGTGAATTCAGAGTATCAGAGAGCTTAGTTTTTGGATGCATGCACCACTTTGGCCTTAGATATCCAGTAAAGAGTTCCAGTTGCTGCCTTGGGAAATGAAGCCTTTCATCTGTGTACCATAGTTAAGACTGTTCTGCTGAAGCTCAAAGTAATTCACTTGATATAGTTTAGACCAGTTATACATTGGAAATATGAATTAGAAAGTTGATTTGAACAGTGTTTAATGAATTTCTTAATGTATATATGTTAAATACTATAGTTGATATGTCTGAGTTAATTTTATAGCTGGCTTTTAATGAACAGAAGAAATCATAGATTTGGCATCAATGGATTGTAAACAAGTTTCATTGACTACTGAAATAACAACTAAATATAGGCTTGCTGATTTTATTGAAACATATCTGTTTGCTTTGGGTCTGACAACAGTAAAAAATTGTGAAAAATTGTGAAAAATAAGTGCCTACTGAGAAATGGGTGAAAGCTTTCGTTTTTCCCAACTAGATCACCATATTCTTTCTAACATCACTGAACTGAGAAAACTGCATTATACAACTTCTTTAATCTCCAAGAGATGCAACCTCTGAATCCAGCTTAATAAAAGCCTATTAACACAAAATGTCATATTGCATTATGCAATCAATGTGGGAAGGTATTAACATAGGGACACCTTATAGAGATTCTTGCAGAAGCCGTAAGCAAAATTTCTGCATCTAATTGGCTACTCAAATAGAATTTTAAAAAGATTCAATTTGCTTTTAAAATTAACACTGCTAGATGAAAGAACATTGAATAGGCTGCAAGCATGTCAATAACATGAGGTAAAGCAGTATAGCTAGGGGATATCTTCAATTACATTTTCTCTATGACATTCCAGAGAATTTATCTACTATAAATTACAAAATATTAGCCCTCTGTGTGCCAGCTCAAACTCATGTAAGAGTCTTCTAAGAGAAGGAGAAAAACCAGTTTTCCATTACAATTCCAGGAAATAAATTTTAAGTACTGGGCAATCATAGTGTTTAGAGACAAGAATATCAATAGTACACAGGTATTCAATAATAAATAATTTCATAGCAAATGTTGTGTCTGAGTTTGAGGGAAAATTCTGGCTTCATAAGTTCATACAGAAATATTTTTATTGGTTTAGTTTTGAACAGGCTAAAAGCCTTTTTAGCTTAGTCTACTAAATCAGCCCATGATGGCAAGATTACACAATGTAAGAATATTAAACTTGTTTGCTTAGTTGTTTAAGTGAGAGGATAGTGACTTGCAGACCTAAGTCTTCTTCCTTCCATTTCTAGTAGTCTAAGAAACAAGGTAGTATCTTCTGGTTGAAATCGCCTTGTGTGTAAATTAGAAGAAAGAGATGCGGCTGCAGAGAATTCTACAGGGTCTCTATCTTCCAGGTAAATGTAATGTGGAACACAATTGCGTTTTCAGAGAGTGTAGGCTATTGTAAAGGGTATTGTGAAAATATGAGCTGCAGTGAGTTTAGACCATAAAAGATACTTAAAACAAGATAAGAATAATAGGAAGGAGTCTCGAGATACAGAAAACACCTGGAAGCAACAGGAATATGTTTAAGTCCTCAAAGTAAATCAAGTACTCAGCTTTTATTCCCATAGGCATCTGAAGATCTGGGCAGAACTGACTTCTCTATGGATCAGAAAACAGTGGGTAAGTAAGCTTTCTTTTCTTTCTTTCTTTCCATCTGCATTTTGGAAAGATTAGATTAGCTGTGCACTGAGAAACTGAGCATTCAGCTGCTGATGTGATAGGAACACTACTATCTGCTGGTTTACCTGTAATATGCCCATCAGTGAGCCTATCATTGTATGTTAGAGCATATGGTTTATGGGTATATTTATGGTTTGATTGGGGTTCCTCTTCCGTGATCAGAGAGTGCCTGCAATGGTGCTTTGATCCTGGTCTGGATGAAATATGCCAGCATGCTCCTCATATAAACTGCGCCTGTCGAGTTTTAAAGGAGACTGCTTTTTCCGAGGAAGTCCAGAGTGTGGAGTTCAGCCTGTGAAGGCTTCAATGAACCCTGAACTTACAGTGAAAAAGTGACTTGAGTTGATTTGGGCTGTTTTGAATTTTTCCCTGCCTGAATTTCAAGTGAGAGGATACTTAGGTGTGCTTGATACAGGGAGACAATTTCGATGACTCTGAAGGGCAAAGAGGTGGAGGAATCCCACCGCCATAACTTTTCTGTCACACATTAATCATGCACATAATTCCCCCAAAAAAGTGGAGCAACAGAAAACAGTACTGTGATGACTGGTCCATGTAGAGGTCTAACATTAATGATATTAACTGATTGCTTTACAGAACTCTTGAGTTGTGATTCAATGATTGACCACTTACTTTCAACTCTTTTCACCTCATTTTCTTCATAGTCATCTTGTCTTATCTAATCTTATGATCTCTTTGCACAGCTAAATGTTTTGTGCCTTTTATTTTTATCCAATCCAGAGATAACTTTGAACATCAGTAGAGAGAACATTCCACTCTGGAAAATGGAACTGAAAATTCTCTCCTCAGGACTTCACAGAGAAATGGTCTTAAGAAATTTCTCATTTACTTTTTAGAGCTGTGAACTCTTTCAGAATAAAAGCTCTAGTAAGCTTGCTTCTAAAACTTTTGAGGCTACTATTTTAAACCATTATCACTGATATCAATGAGAATGGTTGCGAGTTAGGCTGTTAAAACCAAAGAATTGCCAAGGAATTTTAGAATCAGTGTATTTTCATCATAGGAATTTATGGACAATATAAATATTTTTATCAATGCCTGTTAACTGCATTGTAAATTACTAAAAACAATTTTTGCTTTTATTTTTATAGATACTATTAAACTTTTTTTGCAATGATACATACTGATTTTTCTCAGCAGATAAATGCAAGTTGTGTTTCACATTTGTGCTATTGATTTAACTTAATATGAAATGCTTTGGCCATACATAGGATGTGCTATTAATTGCTCAAGTATATTACATGTAAGTTGTAGTATGCACTTATTAAGACGTGATTACAAATTCTTAGCTTTCTGGTTGCATATGAGTGTTTTTCTAATAGAAAAAATACTAACAATATTGAAATGAATGGTTAAATTGTTACTGATTTTTCACAGCATAGGATTTAATTTGCCTTATATGCAATATTTCATTTAGCTCTGCTAAAACCAATATCATATTTAGCATTTAGTAAGAAATATTTTAATTTCAATATCAGACTGAAACCCCTATTGCCACTAATACTTGGGAGAAATAGTGACATGCAAATAGTCTTAGAGAAAGATCAAATGAACAAAATCCTGAACTACTGGTTAGTTTAGAAAACAAATATTTCATATTTACTTTCTGAATCAGATGTGCAACTCCTTAAGACCATTTTCAATGCTTTTTTTTAATGCAAGAAAATTATCTTTAATTAAACATCCATCTAAGACTTTATTACTTTCTTCTTCTAAAAGAATTTTTTTATAGTAAGCATATAGAAAACTTTAATATAATTCCCAAATATGTCTGGCTGAATGTCTGCAATATTAGATAGGCATGGATGTCTATCTTTGAGCCAGCTAGTTCTCCCTTGCTCATTTTTAGGAATACATAAAAGGTGTTCAGAGGCATCCGCATACCAACCTATTTTGGAAGACCCTAAGTCTGCATTATCTGCCAACTTGTTCAGAGTTACATTATCAAGAAGGGAGGTTCAGTGACACTTTGGACATATTCCATTATCCTTTTAATGTCAGGCTAATATTAGAAACAGAAATGCATTTGCCAAATGTCTTTCAAGTTGCATTTATCTGCCTTTACCTCTTTTCCTAGGAAGCATTTTTACAACACTAAAACTATTTTTTCCCTTCAATAAGTCATTCTTAACAGCAGAAAAAGTGTTGTAGAAAAAAATTATAGCAAGGAAAATGACCTGAAAACTCAAGTGCATTTTCTCTAAAGGCTTTTTCCATCTGATTTTATCAGCCACAGGAAGCAGCCAAAGAGATGAGAATTCTCTCTTCTTCCTTGAAGTAGGACCACAGTTAATACATGGGTCCACAGTCTGGTAGATCTCAGAGTAAAAAATTTTTCATTTAAGGTATAACTTCTATTTTTGTTCTACAAATTTAATTCTATTGATTTTAGTAACATAATTTTATGCCTCTTAAAAATAATTATTTCCTTATAAGAATAAGGTCCCCCTGTGTTTTTAGATGTTTTTCTTTACCTTTCACTTGGGAAAAATACATGGTTGCTTCATTTATCGCTGAATGCTGAACCAAATGAGTGGGACTGTTAACCATGGTGGTCAATGATTGCCATGATGTATGCAATATGCATACATCTTAAAACATATTTGCATTTTGAAGGCTGCTATCTGTTCTCTTAACCAATTTGTCATCCATATTATACTTATTATCATTACCTATGCAGAGGTCTCACCCACACAATATTTTAGGTAATGTTACACTCAGAAGAGGTTGAGTCATTAAAGTTGTGGTCACAACAGTTACATACTTGTAACATCTCTGATATTTGTATGCACCTTTCAGCTGTGTTTAGCGTAGAGTCCCACATATCTTAAGTCAATTTTGTCTTAATATATTAGTGTTTATTTGGCTTCTTTTGAAATTCAATATTTGTGATTTCTATTAATATTTTTCCTAAGCAGAAGTGGGTTTGATTTGTTATGCTTATGAAAATGGTTTTGGTAAGCCATTTTTAGCTCACAGTGCCTTGCCCAGACACCTCTCAGGAAAATGAAATCTGTTATTTGTGTATCTAGTGCAGGGGTATATAGAGAAAAAATGTTTATCTGTCATCAAGACAGTCAAAAGTCATATGATCTCTGTATATTTCCAAAAAAAGTAACGCCTGGTTTAGCTAAAAGCAATATTTTATTTCAGGAAGTTCTAAATAAGTGGGGTTTTCAACTCCAACTTACTTCTAAGCAGTCAAGATAATATCTTTTACTCAATATCAAAATAGGGATGAGACAACTATGCTGATTTACAGTAAGGTCCTAAATTTATGAATTTTTGGCTCAAGACACAGGTGAAACTTACGAATTTTGTAACATTTTGGTTGACTTTGGTGTCTTTGTGAATTTCCATTGGAGTGTCTCTAACTCAATTTCTGATTTGGAATAAGAATGCTGAAACATTCAAAGACAGACTAAGATCTCTGGTCTGTTTCTTTCAAAGTGAGAAAGCTTGAATATTTTCTTGAGAAAGCTTGAATATTTCATATATATGGGTATATATCCATATTCCGGGATTTTTCTCTTCACGGAAGAGAACTAAGCCTCCAAGGACTTCCAAATGTGCCCTTCAATAGTTCATCTCTTCTGAGAACCTCCACTTTCAACGTTTTTTCCTTAACTTAGCTGAACTGAGGCTCACTGTGGCTCAACAAACATTAAATTGTAAAGTGTAACATCCTGAATGTATTAATGAATTTTAGGAATAAGTTACTTCAAAGATGCCATGATCCTTCACCTGAATGTTACTACAACAGATATAGTTCTTAGTAGTACTCCCAAGTCTCTCTTTGTAGGCAGTTGGATGACCTTAGTCATGCCAAAGCATATATTTTGTTTAACTTTCCAGATTAATAAATTTTGTTCCAAAATCAAGATAATAATTGTTTCTTCAACAAGAATGTGCAATAGTTTCTAATGCAGAAATACATTTTTTCTTTCTCTTTTTTTTTCCTCGACAAGACTGCTATTATTGTAGCCCTTTGGTCCATAAATACCTTTTTGTCATTGATAGTAACAGAATATAGTCTTGCACTGTGTTTGCAAGGCCTTAGGACTGAAGCTTGTCAGACTTGCTTCATCTGAACCTAGGTTTTTCTTGGTTTACCTGCAACAGCAGTGTTGCTGATGATGAGGTAGCTACGCTTAAATTGTTTCACTTTTGCTTATCTTCATATGGCATAATCATAGTTTTATATAGATAGTAGTAACAAGTATTATTCCATGTAGCAATACATTTATGGCTCTAACACATTTATGGCTCTAACATGATGAAACAATGTAGAGGCTTGGTAGGACAGTGGTAGACTTGAGAAGCGGAAACAGGCTAGTACCAGAGACTCACAATTTAAAGAAAATTTAAGGGAACGCAAACTTAGATTTGGGAAAAAAATGAGTTTTAGGGGTAGCAAGGAGAACAAAAAGAAAGCATAAAAGATTTGTAGAATGCACTACATGTAGTGAATTCAGCTGTATACTGGATCACTGAATTAATTGACTTCCCAACTTGACCTCAGACCTACCTCATCACCAGGAACTTGCCTGGGGGTCTCCGGGCTGTGCCTGATCCTGGTTAGCATCACCAGACCTGCTCTCCTTGTTCAGACCCTGTGGGACTGTCACTTTACTGGTGAGGACAGTGCCCTACCACCTTGCTGTCACCCTGGCCTCCAGCTCATCTTCTCAGTGAAGCAGCCTGCTTCTTGTTGCTCCCTGACAGACACCTTTCAGATTTTAATTTGTCTGCAAATTTTCACTCTTCCTGTCAAAAAGATATCTTTGTTACTTTCTGAAGGCTGCCCTGGGCATCTGTAGTTTGCTGAAAGTTTCGCCTGTTTCCATTACTGAGGTATTCTAGGGGCATAATTTGCCTACAGCTGGAAGCATGTGCCTTCTTTAGCTTTGACTAATGGCTGATGGCTTACCAGGAAAAGTGATGTTTTTAAAATCATTAATCATTCCAAAAGGTGAACATGCAGAGGAAATTCAGTTCACTATTATTTGCATAGATTCCTGGGAATGAGCACTCAGGGTATAGTTGTCAGCAGACAGATCAGACAATTTTGTTGCTCACAACAGTGGCATATAACAGCTCTCCATCAAGCTCTGAATCTAATCTTGACACCTGAAGCATGCAGGAATCAACTTAGAGCAAGGTGACAAAATATATACTAAGCAGTGTTGGTGAGATGACACAAGCTTGTGTTAATGGGAGAAGTGAATTGAAAACTTTCTAACTTGCTCCAGTCCTGCCTTTATGCTGTCATGAAATTGTCTAAACCTCAGAATGAAATTGTCTAAGCAGATGACCCTAAAGTAAAAATCCTGCTAATGATGCCAAACATTACTGTCAGGTCACCAAAGGTGGAGGAACCTCTCTATATTTCCATTCCATGCATTAGCTAAAAAAGATTAATCTTGTTGTTAATTTCATTCTTTGAAATAAAATTTGTTGCCAGGCAAAAATCTTTATGTGGCTAAGACAGTTAAATATGGACCTTGTAGAATACTGCCAAGAATTTTTCTTTAGAGGGAAGTGGATGAAATGACTTTCCATCTTCTTATGAAGATGGACAAAGAGACAAAGTTTATAGTCTTGAGGGATCACTGCTTTATCTTATATAAGCAGAAGGAGCTTTCTAAGGATTAAGAAACCTCAAAGCTTCCAAGAGTCTCAATTGAAATGAGAGTAAGTAGTCTGTCACCTAAATTTCTGAGACAGTAAGTGATAGCTAGAGTGAACTGTTGGGCTGTGAATACAGGTGTTCCGTAGCCTTGTAGCTGATGGTGGATTGTTTACCTAGTACAAATCTAAATGCTGACATTTAGTTTCAAGAATTCTGTTGTTTCCACTCAGAAAGCTAATCTATCCAAAATTCTCACCAGGGGTGGAACTGCCATTAGGAGAACCATATTGTATGTTAAGAGCACCATTAGACTTTATGCCATTTTGATTGAACTATTATCACAGATCATCTGTTTTCTTGCTATCCAGATATTATGCATAACTTAAATTTATGCTGAAGATTATAAAAATTTTTCATAGATGTTCATAATCTATAAACTATTTAAGATTAATATAAGCAATACTTTTCATTAAGCAATCTCCTGAAAACTGTCTCATAGAACTGGTCTTTGTATTTCCAGGCCATTGCATCAAAGTGCTCAAAACATTTGTGATGAAAACATTTTTGAAATGATTAAACATTGCCAGAAGTTGTATTAGTGATAATTCAACTTATATTACAATGCTTTTCATTTAGAAAAATCATTGTAATCTAGCTTCTTCAAAAGTCTTTTTCTGCGTTATTGCAGAGAGAAAATGAAAGGCAGAGAGGCTGAATTTTGAACAAACAAAAGGACAGGCTGCCTAACATTTATTTTCTCTTCTAAAATTGCAGATGTTGATGTTTCTGCTTTATAGTAGCTAATTAAATATCAGTATTTGAGTCTGAGGGGTAAGCAAGAATTCTTAGATGTATTTATAGTAGAAGAAGCTTTTCTGAAATAATAAATTATTGCTGTTTCTTCTTCTGTGTTCATTCTCCTAAGCAACATTCTGCCAGGCATCGTGGTCACCACAAATGCTAAGGATATCCAGAAAAGGTTTCTATCCTGTCCTGACTCCAAAAGATTGTGTATTGCAGTTGTGCATACACTTTGTTCTGATCTCATGAGGTTTTCTCATGACACTGAGAAGTCACTAAGGGGTCATCAAGTAATGGGTCAATGTTGTTTCTGGACTGCCTTTTGATACAGGTGTTTATAAGAAGTTGAACCGATTATGAAGCAAAGTGAGCTGTAATTTAAGTGAACATAGTTTATGCTAAGGGATCATAATTTCTTTTCAGACCTATCTTCATGAAGTCTGCGCCCCTTTTAAGCACAAGTATAGATAATATAAATACACAGTCTCAATTCACAGTATAGTGAAGTCTAAGGTATAAATTGAAAGACTGACTAGAATAAACTAATTTAAAAGCATTTGATCACAAAATTAGATTCTTCTATAACTGAATAGAACTTCTTCAATTTCAAATACCTCAAATTTTTATTTAAAAATAACTTCAGAATTTCAGAAGAAAAAATAAATCCTTTTCACATAAGTGATTGTTGTGAAAAATTTGGAACAGAGAAAATACTTCAGTGGGGTCTTACAAGAGCAGAGTACAGGGGCAGAATCACATCCCTCGACTTGCTGGCTGACTTCTTGTGACACAGCCCAGACACAGTTGAATTTCTGGGCTGCAAGAGCACATTGCTGAGTCATGTTGAGCTTTTTGTCCACAAACACCCCCAAGTCATTTTCCCCAGGACTTCCCCAGGTCTCGATCCATTCTCCTCCCAGCCTTTACTTGTGCTTGGGATTTCCCCAGCCCAGGTGAAGACCTTGCCTTTGGCCTTGTTGAACTTCATGAGGTTTACACAGACCCACTTCCCAAACCTGCCAAGGTCCCTCTGGATGTCCTCCCTTCCCTCCAATCTGTCAATCACACCACACAGCTTGGTGCAGTTGCCAAACTTGCTGAGGGTCTGTTAGAATGGGTCAGAAAAGCATGTCTCTGTAGCCAGCACCTGTAGGGTTAATTGGAATGTTATTTCCTACTGTTCACAGTGAATAAGAAGTTACTGTGACTAATGTAAGTAATGTCTCAGTTTGAAGTCTTAGCTAATTTTTTAAGATGACAACACAGGAAATGATCAATTTTTTTTCTAAATGCATGTGCTTTTCAAAAAAAATTTTTTTCTCTATGGAAAAACTAAAAATATGTCAATTGTAGAACTCCAGGTGTTTGCAAAAATTGACTTTTCTTATATGTGTGTGCTTAAGATTACTAAGTATTTTTTGAAAAATGGAATCCACTTTAAATTTGCTTAAACTATTGGATAATAGGAAGACGTGAATAGATGTGTAAGGGCTATGCAAAATATACTTGATCTTGCATCATTGTAGATAATTGGGTAGATGACTTACAATTGTAAATTACAACTTGCAATTACACATTTCTATAAAATACTGGCTTTACTGCATCAGAATAGAATATGTATAGTGAAAATACATAGTTGAAGCATATGTACATACATATTATGTATGGATGAAGTCATTAAAAAAATGCCATAGCATAGATAAATCTTTGGAAAGTTTTTCTGTATACCAAAATGTTTATTTTTATACACCTAAGATAACAAACAAGTTACCTTGGAAGGAGAGTACCTTAGCTGTATGTGAAATGCAAACTGCTCATAGTCTAAATACATCATGGGTTCTTATAGACAGTGAACATTATTACACAAATTGCCTGTAAATTAAAGCACTCTATAAGAGTGCTACTTCCAAAGATATTTTTTCTTCCTTTTCATTTAAATTCAAAGAAGTAGGAGTAGAAATCAGACAGTTCTGGAGGTAAAATGTATGCCTCAGGAAGCTTGAAAAATAAGTAACTGTGCTTTCTCAAACCACTCATAACCCAAGGCCAGCCACATATGATGCCAAAATGCACTCATGATAAAATCACATTATCATAATGTGATCTCTTCTTTTATTTTTATGCTCTTTAACCACTATTTGAATAGCTGGCAATGAGGGTATTCACATTTTAATTAGGATTTCAAATTTGCTTCCCATTAAGATGAATAAAGGAATCATTTCTTTCAAGGCTTTGCTAGGCTGTAGTGAAAATGCTGAATCATTCTATGCTTAATTTACATAATACAGATAATTTTTTTTAGCATCATAAGGGTCAGAAGTGTAAATTATTTCCCATGAATCTTGAACCTTCAGGAGTGATTCGCCTGGCCAGATAAATCAGACTTGGCTCATCTGGTCTGGTGGGACAAACACATGCCTTAGTACACAAAAGAAATTAATATTCAAATTTCAGCTGAGGAACACTTGCCTCGCTTTTGTTAGAAAATAACAACTAGAACGGTTTCACATTTTGCAAATGTCTCAAAACCAGACCAAATAAGTGCACTATTGCTGTAATTTGACATTTAAGCTGTTTTGGTAGTATGAATGAGACATAGGTTTCGGTTCCTGTTGTGAAGATTATTGCAATATTTAGTCCACATTTATTTGATGTTTCTTTCTGTATGAGTTTGTTTAATGAGTTAAAGACTAGAAGTGCCAGAAGAGCAACACAGACATCTTGATATAAATTAACAAAGTGAAACATATTTCATAGCACAGAATGAAGAAGATTTCGCTCCTTCCTTTATGACATTCAGAATATCCCAGAGCTTCAAACACATAACCTTGGACGATGTATAACGAAATGCAAACGATATCTGACAGATTACAGAAAAGGCTCAACAACAGAGCTTTTAAATTAAAAAAAAAAAAAAAATTGTTCCAACCTAGGGTAGTACTCATTGCTAGACCCGAGAAGGAACTGTGAGCACAAGGATAATAAAAAGTTTTTCATTCCAGTTCTCACCTCAGCTGAAGATATTAGGTTCCCTGCCCAGAGTTTTCTCCTTAGCAGCTTTTGAAAGTTTTCTCAAAACCTTTTGAGAAAAACATGCTACTATTCTTCATCTGGCCTTAAGAAGACAGAATCTTTTATGCCAGATTACACAGTTGCTAAACCAGGACAACTCTGAAGTACACTGAATTTGAATGGATATACTACAGCAATCTAAGCCTAGAAATTACCCAAAATGTCAGACTTTGTTCAGCTGATGTTCTTTTTCTGTTATGTTTTTACTCACTCACATGTGGTCTTAATATCTTCTGCAAAATGTTAATAAGACAATAGTATAGAGACACATATTCTCAATTGGCTTTGTCTCAATGTGTTCTGCCAGGTTCCCTCCATTTGTGGTTAAGATCCTGGAAGCAACTGCATGTCTGAAATCACCAGGGTTTTAACATATGATAGGTTCACAATATCTTATGTCTTCCATGTGGAACACAGAAACAGAGGGAATTCAGAAGGCTGTGGTTTAACTGGCAGCAATAGCAGAAACAGACAATGAGCAGGACTCCTCTTTGGAGCATCACATTGCCGAGGACAAGAGAGTCACAACTAAGAAAATATCCGCTATGTCTTCTGGGCTGGTGGAATTCCAATAATTTTTATTAACTTTTATAACTTTTCCTGTCTTACAAAATTACATGATAAAGGTATGGCTTCTTTCTGCTTATCCCTTAGTGGCTATTGCAGTTCTATAGTGGAGGGAAGAACTGAGATTAACAGAAAACAGTACCTTGAAAAATGCAAACAGTCATTTGAATTCACATGTAACTTTCATCTATATAACAAATAATTGTAATAACATGTATTCAATTTTTTTCCCTACGATTTACTTTCCTGATTGCATTTGTATGTTTAGCTTTTCAAAATACTGCAGGAGTCAGTTGGCATGTGAATTTGAGTCAATGTAAGATGAAATTTACATGGAAGTGAAGCTTAAACTGCTAGAATTTGGTCAAGTATGACATGAAGCTGCGAGCCTCAGAGGCTGTTGCCTTACATCAATTCATGGACGGGACAGGACCAGGACAATGCTCTAAGACCCTGTGGATCATGTTCAATGGTAAGAATGGACAAAGAGTGCTTAATGTGGGATATACCTAGCTCTGTCAGTGATGTCAAGGCAGAAGGAGTTTCTGATGCAAATGGAAGCAGAACTTCAGCAATGTCAAAACATCAGTGCTTATGTGGACAAAAAACCTGCCAAATTAGGCAGCAGCAGAAAAAATGGCTTTAAAGATTTATTTGTGGACATAGCATCAAAAGTGGGAATTAGTCTGATGTCAGGGCGTATTGTTACTGTACAAAAATCATTTCTCCTCTCTCTAGAGTTGGTATAGCAGAACTCCCTCAAACTCCTCCAACCATAAGCTAAATTTTTGTTTACTATTGACCAAGATGATCTGAGTAGCTTACCTCTTCTAGTGTGGAAGCTGAAACAAAGGATATTCAATCTAGGAAAAAAACCCCACCCTATAAAACATGACATTAGATCACTGATTTATTTTTAGGTATTAGACCCACAGCAGGGGTGTTTTTATTGTACCTGTCAGTGTACAATAGGAAAACATCTGCGGAGAGTAAACTGTAAGCAGTAAGCTGTAGAAACTTTTCATGCTCTTCAGTCTGAAGGACCACAAAAGAAACTTGAATGCCATATAACCTTTCTGTTTTCCAAAGTATTGAACATTTCATAAAAGGATGACTGCTCTTAAGGAAAAAGGATTACAAAAGCAATGAAGTGCTGTTACAAAAATCTATACGATATACTTGTGAAAGTGCACCTCATTATGGAGTAGGACAGATAATTCTTCAGTAAAAAAGGCACTGCTGTGTAGACTGTGAAGATATATGGATTGCATAGACCAAATTTAATGTGAGATGAATCCTTCCAACCATTACAGTCTGTGCTTTGCCCTTTCTTCCATGAAAGGTTCTGCAACAAGGAGGTATTAATGCAAGTTATTTGCATGGGTGTGGTTTTAACTGCTGAACTTTGTACATTAGATGAACCATTTAAATCTCTCCCTGCCTTGTTTGCCTGAAGAGAACAACTATCTACCTGTCTCTCAGCAAATGGTTTATCAGGTTAAGTTTATTGAAAAGTACATTATGTATCTCCATATTTGAGAGGAATTTATGAAAGAATGAGAAAAGTGAGGTAATAGGATATTCCAGACTAACAGAAATAGAGACCAGTAAGTGTATGCCTTATTTTATGAAACATATAAATATTGTCACTGTTTTCAATTTGGTTTTTTTGTTATTTATTCTTTATATATAGGTATATACACACACATATGCACATACATATATACACACACACACATATATATGTATAAATGTGTATATATTTTTTTTCTTTATACTCAAACCTTAGTCTTGAACCATAAACTACAGTATGTATAAACTAAGCTGAAGTGTAAATGCTCCATTTTACTGAAATTTGTCAACTAAATATTTTAAAGTGCACACTATTTGGTGCACTTAGGAAGCTAAAGAATTTATACAGGATTAATGAACTCCATTAACTATAACTAAATTAGTTATAGCTATTTCAGTGGTAAATATAATAACAAACCCAATTTTTGTTTGCTGTTGGAAAGAAGATATTGAGTTTCTTGTGAAATAGAACTCATAAAAAAGTAGTTCAATAGAACATTTGCCCAGGTTCTCACATAAACAAATAGAAAACTCTAAGACAAGTAATGAAATTATGTTTTATGAAGGAATAAGCAGAAAACAGACAAACAGAAGTTAATCATTCTAGAAATGCCATAAATAGATTTCTACTGTTTGAAGGCTTTAGGTTTTTCTGAGTTTCCAGTTACAGGAAGAAAACTACTTTTTGTGGCTTTCTCTAAGTCTAATCTACCAATATATGTGTCTGTATATCGGTTTCATCAATCATTGTGTAACACAAAATAATAGCATTTAAACTATAAAACACCATGCTGTGAAAACTTCTTAATTGGAAAATGAAACAATTTCTTGAACTATTTCTCCTTGATTCAAGATCATAAATTAACCAGACATGTACTCATGCTGTCTTCTAGTTAATCATACAGTTCATTCCCTGGTTTCTGACAATTATAACTCATTCTGTAGTACAAAAACGCAGTTTCTTCTGGAGTGCTTCGGACTTCTAGGAGAACATCTGATTTGCTGTGAATGCACATAAAACTGAAGTGTATAGACTGTATTAAATAAATATAATGAATCTGAAATATAAACTATAAGAAAATATCGGAAAACTGTCATTACTGATTTTCATTTTACCTGCCAGGACAAAAGCAACACTCCCAAGAACATTTGTGAAAATACGGAAAAAAAAATAGAACAGCATAACTTCATCAATTTTCCAGGAATGGATTTTTTGAATATTCACTTTTCAGTCTCTCTGAAAAGAAATCATAAGAAGAACTGTCTGATTTCTTTTTTTTTTTTTTTGCTTTGTTTTCTTTTTACAGCTTAGAGCTAGTTTCCTAGTCCTCTCTCCTGTGGTTACTTCACACTCAGGGGTCTCTCTGACATCTGTGAAGTTCAAAACACTGAATGAATAACAGAAGCTGTTATGGACTGACCACAAAGTCCCATTCCCCACTCGTCCTGCAGTCACGGGCAGATAGAAAGTAGAAAAGTCAGGAATGAAGGAGTGAAGTTGAGCCTGGGAAGCAGGGAGGGGTGGGGGGGAAGGTGTTTTTCTGTTTCTCACCATCCTAATCTGTTTTTATTTGTCAATAAACGACACTAATTTCGCCCAGCGGAGTCTTTTTTTCCCTTGACAGTAACTGGTAGGTGACCTCCCTGTCTTTATCTTGACCCACAGGCTTTTTCATCTTATATTTTCCTCTTGTTCTGTTGAGGAAAGGGAGTGAGGGAGCAGATGGGTGGGCATCTGACAGCCAACCAAGGTTAACCCAACACTAAAACAAAGGAGAATTCTCAGATAAAGAAGGTGCAGAGGTGCAAGAGAATGGGTGCAAGAGGATCTGCTGATAGGGAGCCAGTTCCCAGATAGCCAAAGAGTACTTCACGGCAAAATTCCAATGGTCTTAATTATATAGCCAATGCAAAGTGCAATGGGAGACATATGGATTTATGCTTTGAGGCAGGCTGGAAGAACAAAATTGAAAGTGGTGTTGCTGTTGAAGGAAATAACCAAACACGTAAGGCAGGGCCCTTTTTTCTCACCATCTGTGTTCCAAGTTTCCCCATCAGCTGCATCTTGGAAATTTGTGTGGCTCCCCCAGCCTCACCGCTCCCCCAAACTCCTCTATCCTCAGTCTCAGATTGATCTCAGATTCCTTCTAACCTGTCTTCCCTCATCTTTCTTCATGAGGTTTTCTCCTATTGCAAAATTTCGTGTTATCTGCTCCAGAGATACTTTACTCCCTATTGAGCTATTTTGATCTCATCCCTTGAGGCAGGGAGGGTTAATTCAATTTTGCCTACACTGAATTGCTGCTGCCAACCTTTAATTTCCTAGTAGTGTGGTATATACAGCTCATTCTAAGATTCCTTAAAACAGTGTTGTACTTTTAAAGCTTACTGAACTGGCAAAAAATATTAATAGGTTACAATAACCACTGGTCTATATTTAACTGCTGCAGAGCAGCCATGTCCACGCTTACTGATAAAATGTGACTATCTTATTGCAAAATACACTATTGCTGGAGTTGCATGGATTAAATCATTGAATCATGAGCATAAATATCTGCATTATCCTACAGGTGCACTCAAAAGTTTTTTCAATTTGTAATGTAATATATTCTATTGTTCTTTCTCAATCCTGTGAATGAAATATGCCATTCTGCAAAACATAAGAAGAGATGAGAAGTCCCTTGGCACCCTCCTGTCTTAGTAGTACGTCATCCTGTACATACTAATGTTAGTAAGGCAGCAAGCAGATTTTTACTATGTGGAGAACCAGTGTAGTCTGGAAATCACAAATCTATTAAGGAAAAATAATCTGGGTTATAGAGTCAACTTGTACGTTAGATGACGCAAAACTACTACACTATATACTATTTATGGCTTTGTGCTCTTGGTACTATATTTCAAGACAGGAGACAAACATTCCCATTAATTCCCCCCAGGGGAGATGTACACAAAGGAAAATTTAAAATGAAAGGATGAACTGTTGTGTTTGAATCTGACAAGCTGTGTGTGTATAATAGTTTTTGAAGGCACACAAAATGTTGGTTTCTTACATAAGGGGGATTTGCCCTTGTTAAGGGACCAGTGATACTGGTGAGACCCTATTTTTCTGATGAGCTCATGGAGTTATGTTATTAGCAAAACCCAGATATCCGTGATGTATGAGCATGGATATGTTGTGTACCAAACACAATGAATTAATAGATATATTAATTAGATGGAAAACTAACATTAATTTCTATGTTCGTATCAAGCTTATATGTTGGGAAAGTTTTCTTACTCATTCTAAACCACTAAACAGAATGTAAAGTCCAGCTTCAGCCATTTGTTTGGACAATTCCAGCCCATCAAAAGTGTTTTTGCATGCATAGTAGGGGAACAAATCCTTCAGTTGATAGAAAAAGGACAAAATAGAAAAAGTTTTCTGATGTCACTGTTCCTCAGATGTCAGTCAACAAAAAAAGAATTCTCATAGGTATATATAAGATTACAGACAGTGTAGCAGGAGGTAGATTCTTCTCCAGAGGTGCCAGTACACTACTCTTGGACTGTATCTTGCATGTGGTTGCTACTGAAATATGTCTTCTGGAGTTAGAAATCATAAAGAAACAAGTATAAAACATAGCACATTAACATGCACTATAGCATATGTTAATAGAAAGTATGTTCATGTCTCATTTATGCTTTTAATTTGTTTCACAACTATCTTTGGACTTGATATTATCCTTTTCTACTGCAGGGATCTTAATCACTCTGCACCTCTTGTACTAATCAGTGTTCTGACAGAGGGGAGAGGGAATTAAATTAGTTTTAAGACATTTTGTGCCTTATTACTTTTACCAGTGAAAGAGCATTCCCTCTGTCAGATTCTCCTCAGTTAACACCATCTTCTCGTCATCAGTCTAAGCCTGAAGATTCTGACTTAATAATTTAATTTTTTATTCCAAATTTTTCCTCATAGATTTGGGGTCCGAGACAGCTGGCATAAGCCAGATTGTGTGAGTGATTACCTCCGCTCATGCCCAGCACCTTGGTCTCTGCCTCGCTGATATTCACCCTGGCTTCTTCGCCCTTAGCTGGGAAAATCCCAGAGAAAAGGTGGGTGAGGAGCAAGAACTTCTGTCACTGGAGTAAGTAATGGGATTTTTGCACAAGGCAGCAACCTCAGGCTTCAGGTGAGCTTCTTCTGCAGGCAGACCCAGATGGAGGTGAACCTGCCTTTGGCCAAGGTCTGTCAGAGACCAGGCTGCTCCTTAGCAGTCAGCCTGCTCCTTGTGGAAGCCATCTTTGGTGAGCATTGACTTGAGTGTCACTCGTGTGACGCTGAAAGTTATCTCAAACCTGGGGAAAGGATCGGCAAAATATGCACCCTGAATACCAGGTGAGCTACATTCTAGACTGATTTTTCTGAGAAAATCCTTGCCTCATTCTTAAAGAGAGGCTGCTACCTTTATCTCCTGTACCAGGTGGTAGTGATGGTTTCCTCAGATGGCCTCTTTCAGATTCTTCTTATAAATCCTGTTGGAGTTTTTTCACATAAATTCTAAAGAAACTAAGCAAATGTTATTACCTTAGTTTTTAAAATCCTTGTATTTCTCCACAGCAAACATTTTGAGCCATTTTTCAAAATAATTTGAGATTTACTCAAATGAGAGCATTAATTTTAAAAGGTTGCTTCAGGCACAGGGAATTAATATAATCACTTTTTAGTCCTTTAAGATACGCCTTCACAGAAAACTATCAGTTTTACAAGGCTGAAGAGATTGCGTTATTGATTGAATTAACTCTACCTTTTAATTCATAACAGTCCTTGATTAAAAAAAAATAAAATTCCTTAGCATGGATATATTAAAAAAGCCCCAAGATTGCAATTGTCTGGAAATTGCAGAAATCGCATTCTTAAACTTGTACCTTAATAAAACAATTGAAAGGAAAACACTACTTACATTTGTTTTTGTAGGCATTTCTCTGGGATTATCAAGCAAAAGTAGTTCTGGAATTGGAATAATTTTAGAAGCAATTCAGCTGTAGCACTTTGCTGCACAAGTATTTGCTCTTGTTTCCCACTCAAAAGGATGCTAAGAAAATAAGAAAATAACTTCTTTTTGAGTTGAGGATCATAAGGCCATGTAACAAATGATTCTTCTAGCATCTCACAGGAGTAGCTAAAATAGACTATTCTCTTTCTCAGTTATAATTTTCTCTGATAGTTCAGGACAGTGCTTTGGCAAAGTGCTGTTGCCAGTATTGAATGATAATATCCTTCATCGTTTGAGAGGGCAATAACAACAAAAATGGTACAAGTTTGAAAGATTTGGAAGACAAATACATAGGTCTTTAACCTGCAACATGCTTGAGTGGGAGCAGAAATCTGGTTTCTTAGAATTCATTGGCAGGCTGGAATGGAGTAAGAAGGACCTGTATCTCGAGTTGTCTCTCAGCATGCAACTGAAAGATGAAATTTAAACTGCTTTATATCACTACAATATAATGTAAAATATAGAGTGGCAAAAAAGCTGTCAAAAAACCCAAACCTGTCCCAAAGATTAATTGTTTTGTCTGAAAAGTACAATGAATATTTTCTAAAAATCTGTCTATATTCCTAACACGGCTGAAAGGAATTAATGGGAGAGGTAGACCACAGGAAAACATCATACATGGGCTTGTTATTTGTAGGGCTCTTGTTGTAGGTGGCTTATCTTGGTGACTTTTAGACTGTGTTAAAGCAATAGACAGACTGTGGGCTTAACACTCTTTTACCAGCATAAATCATATTACACTGTGTTACAATTCCGTTATTGAAATCATTAGAGAGATGTCTCTGCCTGAATTAAGGTGCAAACAAGACCCTATGCTGAAGTCAATGGTATGGATTTTATTTAACAGTAAATGTGAGGGGGAGAGAAAAAGAGAAAGGGAGAGGGAGAGAGAGAAAATAGGAAAAGAGTGCAGAGGGGAGGAAAAGAGAGTGACAGAGAAACAGATTAAGCAGAAAATATCACCACTCTATGGATCCCAGCAGTCTCCCTTTTGTACTCTTCTGGTCTTCTTGGTAGTGAGGTCCCCCAAAACACAGAGTTTAATGAATTAATATATGTTCGGGCCGGGTGGGAATGCCACCCCCAGGTGGGGGAGGGTTTGATATTGTCTCTTGCACCAGACTCTGGATCTGTTGCACCACTTTGCATCACATGCAGTCCTCTGGTGCAGGGCTTCAAGAATCAGTTGAGGGGCATTTTGGGGGTCTTTGGTGGTTTATGACACTTTCTCATCTGCCTCTTGTGAATGTCCTGTGTGTACGTGGCCTTCCTGGGGTGGAGGGTTTTACAACCGAGCCAGTTTGTGTGAGGGAGGATGGGTGTTCACTGCCTCCAACCAGAGATTACACCACACACCCAAACCTCTCCTCCTCCCACCTTGGTTGCAGGGGAGTGTGTGCAAACACAGCCTCAGCAAATGAGCCTATGGGCTATGGCATCCCCCAACCCAAACCCAGCCAGAGCTGATTTTTAGGACAGCTGGTGGGTTTGGTTTTCCTGGTAGATACAGTCTTCTTCCTTAACCTTGTTTACTTCTCCCTATGCCTGAGAAAATTGGCTTAACTCACAGTCCAAAGTTCCAGTCAGGTCAAGGAGGGGTGGGCTTTGGTGGTCACAGCTTTATGCAGTTTTGCCATAATGGGCAAAAACCGCTTCATAACAATGTTCAAGCCATTAACCATAACATTTCAGTCTCTCACAGACTGAGCCTGGAGAGACTTGGTAGTTCCCCACGACTTCGTTCCTTGCATCAGTTTTGTCATTGCTGAAGCCATAAACAATAAACAAATGCCATTGGAGTCAGAGTGCCTGTGGTGGAGTAGGGTGCCTAAGTTGAACTGAAGTAACCTGCTGGCAGCTGGAACATTAAAAAATAGGCAAAACAAGGTGGCTGGACTTTATAGAGCTGTGGAGAATGTAGGTAACTAGCAGGGACTTGATAGAACCGCTGTTGAGGAGAGTTGCTGCAGCTTCCTAGAGATATCCAAGAACTGTTAGGCAGCCGAAAACATCTAGATAAGAAAAAAAAATGGAAAAACAGTCAAAGGATTCCCTTGACAGTTTTGTTAGGTAAGGGAGGACAGAGTAACATAATGATTTCTCTGGATCAGAGATGTATGGTCGGTTGACCTTGGCTGGATAGCAGATGCCCACCAAAGCCATTCCATCACTTCCCTCTTCAGAAGGACAGGAAAGAGAAATTATAACAAAAAGTTTGTGGGTCAAAATAAGGACAGAGAGAGATCACTCACCAGTTACTGTCATGGGAAAAACAGGCTCAATTTGGGAAAATTAGTTTATTACCAATCAAATCAGAGTGGGGTGAAAAGAAAATAAACCCCAAATCTTAAAATCACCTTCCTCTCTACTCCTCCTTCTTCCTGGGCTCAACTTCACTTTTGAATTCTCTACCTCATTCCGCTGGCAACACAGTGGGATGGGGAAAGGGGATTGTAGTCAGGTGATCACACATTGTCTCTGCTACTCCCTTCTTCTCAGGGGAGGACTCCTTACACTCTTCCTCTGCTCCAGAGTAGGGTCCCTTCCAAGGAAGACAGTCCTCAATGAACTTCTTCAAAGTGTGTCCTTCCCACAGGATGAAGATCTTCATGAACTGCTCCAGAGTGGTCCCTCTCATGGGGTTCAGTCTTTCATGAAGACTGAACTACTAGATTGCATGGCTACTCCAGCATGGGTCCCTCACAGGGTCACAAGTCCTGCCAGCGAACCTGCTCCAGCATGGGCTCTCCTCTCAATGGATCCATGCTAGGAGCCTGCTCCAGCACAGACTTCCCACAGGGTTACAGCCTCCTTTCAGCATCTACCTGCTCTGGAGTAGGGTCTTCCCTGGGCTGCAGGTGGATCTCTGCATCCCCTGGTTCTCCATGGGCTGCAGGGCACAGCTGCCTCACCATGGTCTGCAACACAGGCTGCAGGGGAGTCTCAGCTCTGGTGCCTGGAACACCTCCTTCCTCTCCTTCTGCACTGACCTTGGTGTCTGAAGGGCTGTTCCTCTCACATGTTCTCACTCCTGTCTTCTGGCTGCTTTTTTCCCGACATTTTTCCTCCTTCTGAAATACGTTGTCCCAGAGGTGTTACCATCACTCCTGATTGGCTCAGCCTTGGCCAGTGAGCAGGTTCACCTTTGAGCTGGGTGGCATTGCGTCTGTCAGACGTTAGAGAAGCATCTGGAAGCTTCTCAGAGAAGCCACCTCTGTAGCCGCCCAACTTCCAAAACCTGGCCAGGCAAACCCAATACAACAGGAGAAAGGGTAGAAGTGTTTTCTGACTTAAGGGTAGAAGTGTTTTCTGACTTAATGGTCCAGAAAAACTTAAGAGAGAGGAATACTGTTGTTGAGCCACAGACATCTAAGGGATGATGAAAGATCAAATAGGCTTTTGGTTGAAAATGCAAATGTTGTTTTCTCAGTATGAGATAATAAGCTGTTTTGGGTAGGAGTGAAAGAAAACTTGTGAGGGAGACTTTGAGTTACTGCCAAGAGAGGGTTACACGCTGTGTTCCTTCCCCAGGCACTTGCTGCATGTTTGGTGCATCTGCCATGCTGTTAAATAAACACTCAGATTCTAGAGTCCGTAATGCCCATTACAGCAAAACAGGAGATTGCTGCCCAACTGTAAGCAGATTTGCTAAGATCTAGTTAAACTAAGAACAGTTTTGAACGGTCTCCTCTGTCTCCTTTCCTAGCTTGAGTGGCTCTGATCACACCCCATATATACTGGGAAATTTCATCATCTTTTAGCAGCATCCATCTGCTGTGAAGATTCTGCTGGGTCTCTAATGGGATGGATCTGTTCCACTGTATTAACCAGGCAGTTCTTGAAGAAAAGGGAGCCTCATTAGTTCAAGCCACATTTTTCAAAAGGAGAAAGGAAAATTCTTCCTTCTAATAACAAAATTGTATTATCTGAGGAGACAATAGTATTATAATTCTTTGTTTTACTGATGCCAAAGAGATTTTTGCTTTTATGATTTTTATATTAGTAGGATTTTTGCTTTCATACTTTTTATATATTAGTAGTTCTGTAGTCCTGTAGCCTTTACCTTATAACCTTGTCCCTATCCCATAGTCAAAATAAGATTCCTATGTCACCTTACCACCACTAGTGTTCTGGGGATCAGGGACATTTCTCTGTCCCATGTCTCCTAAGAGCCAAAACAACAGTAGAGCTAGCAGTGTTAGGGGGGCTTCGCTGGGAGGCTAAACCAAGAGGGGAATTACCTCATTAACTGTATTTCTAATTGGGAGATTTTGGTCAACTATGTTAATTTGCTATAAACCTATAAAAGTGCTAGAGTCCATTGGGAGTACAGTACACGATGGGGGTACTGTGGGGCAGCTGCTGCTGCAGCCGCTGGGATCAATTGATCATTGTGCTTTGTACTCTTGGAGGACCTCCAAATAAAGGTACTGCTTTCCCTACCCTCTTAACATCATCCAGCTTCTAATTTTAATTAGAAAAAGGCAACATTACAATCATTGCTTCAAATTCTATTTTCTCTTTTTCACATGTAATGATAACAGCAAGAATGTCACAAAATGAGGACATGTAAGTCAAACTGTGGATAGTAGACTTGCCAGCAAGATGAGTTCCATGTTTAGAAGAGCAGAAACAAAGAGATATAGATAGGTCAAAAATGTTTTAGGTCACTTATTAAAGTGTTAGGCCTTGTCTGTATTTTTTTCGCAATCCCACTTGTAGTACTTGATAATTGATACATGATTAATCTCCATGTGAGGTAAACTTTCAGGCTCAGGATTTATAAAGTTCAAATATATGACTTCTAGACCAACGGGTATCCAGTGTCTCTTTTTACTCTTTTTACAGTGTGAGTGCTCCGAAAACTTATTGAAATTGTAAACCTAATAGGTTTTGCACAAATTGTAATTTTTTTTCTTGTACTGTTAACATTTCCTTACAGTGCATATTGCAAATTCTGAGAAAATCTTTCCATTCTTGGATGCCAGTAAAACAGGGTTGTAGATTGGATTGTCAAAGGAGTTTTGCTTTGAACAGATCTCAGTAAGAAGAAATAATAACATGACATAAAGCATTAAAAAATTTTAGACTTTAACGGGCTGAAAGCTTAACTCTCTTGAAACATCTGACCTTACCTGATTCTGTAGAACTCTAGAAAGATATGTACTGTACAAATTCTTAAAACTCATTTTCTATTAGCTGTGCAGTATGACATTTTAGTGCTAAAAGGTGACACCAAAATGTCTCCAAAAATCAATTGCAGTGAAAAGGAATATTTCCATTTTTTTTTTCAATTTTTGATGTGTTACAGGTTGCATTATAGGCAGAATTACTGGTATTGTCTCCAATTTGCAGAAACACCTCTCAACATTATTGTTAAAGTAAGGTAATGTGAACTAATTTGATTAGTTTTTCTTTTTAAGGAATGGTCTCAGAAGTGGCACAGTGTGAGGGAAGGCTAACTTGTTGTTACAGTCCCATGGAATGCAATATGTATATCAAGATAGTTGCCTCCCTGAGTATCAGTCAAGCAAAGTACCTAGAAATGCCAGTTCCTTGCTCCATGTCCACATCATGGGCTCCAGATTAAAGTATATTATTGCAAAAAAAACCCAAAATTCTAATTGGACTTCAGAGAATTTAAAACCACTTCTGCGCTGAGCTACTTGTCTCTGGGCTATTACAATAATTCTTCCCTCTGGCAAATCATATTTAAACTTCAAGTGTTGATACTAAGATCCCATTCTAAAAGCAAAGACTTTATTTGAGCACTTAATAATATTAAAATAAACATCTGTCGAACTTTGTTTCCTTTAATTGCCTGGATGATCAAATTTTACAGATAATTTGCTTCCTATATATTTAAAATACCTCCTCACAGTTACCTTATTGGTTTTGATGTTTTATTTATGCTATTTTTGCTCATCAGTTTTGTGTTCAATTTGGTCTAGCTTTCAAAGCCATCTCTTTGTAATACAGTATGTTGCAAAGATATGTCGATCAATATGGTTTTTTGTTAATCTGTGACACTTCTAGCAAAACATATTGCAAGATTATCTAACTAAAAAAGTTAGCCTCTTGCACATACTATATGCCTCTCTGTTGACACCTATTATGCATCTGGTAAGGCAACAAACTTCATTTGGTTCAATATTAAGCCCAAAGTTGAAAAGAGAATCATGCTGGCTTTTGGTTTTAATTACAGTCAATATCAAAATCAAAACCATTATAACTTCGAATACAGTTTTTGGAGTGTTGTGGTCCAGTTTCCATTTTCAGTTTATTTATGGTTATTTTTCTTTATGAATTTGAGTTTAAAAACAACTTATAGGTACAGGGTTTCTCAGAGTCAAAAATAATTCATTGAATTTAAATATTTAAATATAAATTATTAAATATTTCATTAAAAATCAAAGTAAGTAATTTGGTTCTTCAATGTCCTTATTCTTTGGGGGTTTTTTGATTTTGTGGTTAAGGATGTTTGCAGTCAGTACACTTCATTTTATTCCTTCTAAAATTCCTTTTTAAGGAATATGCTATACACTTGAAAAATATTAACTTGGCTCTGAATGGTTGTGCTCATATATTATATAAGAATGCCTATTAAATCCTGGAGTATGCTCTTGGCCTTACAGTATTCAAATTCCAAATAAGAGAGAGTGGAAGTGGCTGTTAGTTCACTTGACAGTTTATCCCATGGCAGCATCTTGAGCCTATGCCATTGGAAGACTCAAGAAAGTATCAATTTACCTCAAAACCTGCTTCTATGTGGAAGACACACAATGGCATAAGCAGAGTGGGAACTCCAGTTTTCTTCAGTGTGCATTTAGTCTTAATCTGCACATCCATCAGCAGGCACGCTGACCTCCAGGCGGTGAGGTGTTTTCCAAAGTAAAGCAAGGACAATCTCAACTCTCAACTATAATACCATGATCAAGAGACTGTTAGTACAGAGACATTAAAACTTTTGGGTTTGGGTACAGTTTCTGAAAAATCTGACTCTAAATGTGGCATTCATGTTTGAAATAGGAACAGCCTCCCTTTGGAAATCATTATCTTTCAAATGCCAGGCACCCATGAAAGCCCACTCACTCACTCTCCTCTGCTCTGCAACTGGACAAAGGAGAGAAAATTTAACAAAGGGTTAATGAGTTGAGATAAGGACCAGCAGAAAAACACTTCAAGCGCAAAACAGACTCAATGGTACAAAGCGAATTTATTACTAACAAGATCAGAGTCAGAGAATGAGAAGTAAAAATAAGCCCTTAAAGACACCCTTTTCTCCCCCCAACCTCTCCCTCCTTTCCACCGATGGTGAAGGGAGACGGAGTGGGGGTTTTGGTCAGTTCATCACCCAAGATTTTCTTCCACAGCTCAGGGAGAGGAGTCGTTTCCCTGCTGCTGCATCGTGGAGTCCCTCCCACAGGAGACAGTTCTCTGTGAACTCCTCCAGCATAGGTCCATTCTCACAAGCAGCAGCACTCCCGAAACTGCTGCAACGTGAGTCCATCCCGTGGGCAAACAGTCCTCCCAATACTGCTGCGGCGTGGGTCACTCTGCCACGGGGTGCAGTCCTCCAAGGACGGCTGCTCCAGCCTGGAAGCAAGGCCTCTCTCTACACTGGGACTCCCATTGGACCACAGCATCCTGGTGTCCACCCGCTCCGGCATGGGCACCTCCCCCATGGGCTGCGAGTGGACCTCTGCATCCCCGTGGACTCCCATGGGCTGCAGGGAGACAACTGCCCCACCATGGCCCTCACCACGGCCTGCAGGGACATCTCGGCTCTGGCGCCTGGAGCACCTCCTCCCCCTCCTTCTGCACTGACCTTGGTGCCTCCATTGTTGTTCCTCTCACATATTCTCACTCCTACTCTTCTCTAGTTGGAAAATTAAAACCGCGCACCCTAACTTTGTTGTGATTTTTTCTTAAATCTGTTATCACAGAGGCGTTACCATCATCTCTAATTGGCCCAGCCTTGGCCAGCAGCACGTCCATCATCAGAGCCATCAGGGATTGGCTCTGCTGGACCCTGAGGAAGCTTCTAGCAGCTTCTCACAGAAGCCACCTCTGTGGCTCCCCCTGCTACCAAAAACCAGGCCCTGCAAAACCAACGCAATACCCTTACTCATTAAAATTCATTTTTCTTTAAAAACATGGTTTAGGTTAAATCATGAATGTAAGACTCATCCTCAACTGAGCAGAGGTACTAAAGATTTTGACAGGTGCTATACAGCTGAGAGGAAGATCTCCCTCAGATGCCTTAAAAAATATCCACTTCTGTTCGATGACATAATTCACTCTGCTGAGCCTCGGGGTTGGCAAGTACAGTAAACACACCCTCTAAAGGTGCAAACAATGACAGTGTATGTGAGGATGAAATAATCCCACCAACTGATGACCAAGTGAAACTACATCAATGAAAATATTTTAGATATCTATGTTGATGACTGTTTTCCTTTTTTTTTTCATACTCATGTAGTTTCTCTGCTTACAAAGAATCGTTGTTAAACAAATATCCCTGTTAAACTATCGCAGTATTAATTTATAGTTTCTTTGTCCTAGGGAACTTGACAAGCTACATAAGGTTAAAAAAAGTAAATTTATTGAGAACAGGAAAATGGACAAGAAACAGGAGTCACATTTTCTTCACTGCAGATCATAAAACTTTTTTAATACCTTTTTTTTAATATTTGATCCAGAGAAGACTGTTTCTCATCTGCTTTGTTTTCAAACTGTATCTGAAGTATTCTGTGCTAATGAAAACCCTTTTCCAAAAGCTTTTAATTACCTCATTTGTCAGTAGACAAAAAGTTATTTTCATTTGATTGTCAGAGAAGTCCTGATAAATGTTGTATTTATGGCCATTTCAGAAATAAGTAACCTGAAAATTTAAAGGCACCACTAATGTGAAGATATAATTTAATTCCTTAAAAATTGCTGAATTGCTTTTATATTACAGCGATTGCAGGCTATTTATTAATTTGAATAATACCTACCTATCTTTTATCTCCTTTCAAGATTAGATCCAAAAATTACTAGGTGAATTCCATAATTTTTTTATTCAACGGAAAGATTCACTTTTTGGATGCAGCAACTGCAAAAAAGGTGAGATTTTTTCCATCATTCTAGGACAAATGTTCTGCAGAGATTAATAGGTATGTCATTTTTTAAACAATCTGTAATTCCTAAAGGACAATTCAATATTGTTCCAGATTTTTTTGAAGCAACTTCCCTTTTTTTTTTTTAAACAAAATTTAGAAACATTTTAAAAACATCTTTTGAAAAGTTTTGAAGCCGTAACAGCAACAATTTTCCCAGAAACATGACCTGAAAAGTCTTCCTACCACCAAAGCAGATGCCAAAATGCAAATACAGGATGCTTATAGCATTACTGTTGTCCAAAATCCTGCTTTGATTGATTTAGAGCCACTTACTAAAGGCTAACCGAGAACTTCAATGTCTTTTGAAAGGGATGCTTTCAAAAAAGCTAGAGCTGTAATTATCCTTGAAGATATTTTTAAATGTAAAATTTCCACCAAAATATTTAATCTTCACGAATTTACCCAAATGTTTTTATAGTATCAGTTGTATTGATAATGTCAGAGAAATGAGACACAGTCCTTCAGGCAGAGCTTAGTAGACTATTGGCATTGCAAATGTTATGGAAAGAGCAATTGTGTAAGCTCCTGAGAAGCAGGAAGGAGGTTCAGGGTCCAAACACCTTTCCACTGGTCTGGCACTAGATGACAACAAGCAGGTCTGGAGGCAGAGAGAGAATCTGAACTGGCACAAAACACAGGCCAGTAAAAGAGATTGCCAACCCAAAGCATTAGTAAGAAGGTGGAAAAAGAAATGCACCTGTGAAAACATGTGCCTGGAAAAAGAAATGTCACCTGTGAAAACATGTCTGGGGAAAGTCGTTTCTGACAGAGGGAGCAGCAGCAAGAAGAAATAAGCTTGCAGCAGGTGCAGGGTATTATTCTGCTTAGCAGCCATTTTGGGAAAGTTCAATGTTTTTAACAAGTGGTTCTAACTAACTGCACTAACTGCTTTCATTACAGATTGGAATCTTTTCATGCAGTATAAGGGCTGCAGATTTTTAAGGACGATGCAAATCATCCAGTGTAAAACGCTGTGTAACCCAAGCTGCAGAATTCAATTCCTCTGGTACTGGTGAAACTTATTATGGCACATTTTAAAGGATGACAACAGATATTAATTTAAAGTTTTCAAATGACAGCCTGGAACATAGTGGAACACTACAATGGGGTTTTTTTCTATATACTTACTTAGCTTTTCTTCTATAAAGCAAGGGTCTTCTGTCTTGTCTAAATATATCTAAATTTTGACTGCAGATTTTGGTTCTAAAAATGTCTCTTTCTTTCCAGGCTGAGAAGCCCTTTTTAGCAGAAAATCTTCTCACCTTTTAGGTACTCATTAGGCATGATAAAATTTATACTTGAAATTCTCTTGAATACATTAAATAGATAGAAAGGCTGTAACTCTTCAAAAGAAAGATTTTTCCAAACCTTGCATACAGTTGAAGTAGTTTTTATTCTGTCAAAATACTTTAAAATGTAATTTTCTTGTATTTCAGATTTTACTGTCAGTCATTTTATACTTTCACCTATACCATTAGTGAAATTGAGGAACAAAACATTACTAGAATGAAGTCCATGAATCCCTCCAAAGCAAGTCACTTGCAAACTGGTTGTTAACTACAGTTAACTCAGATTAGGCTACCATAAAATCTTTGTTTCTGAAACTATCTTTTTGTCATCTTTCTGTCAAGTTGCTTTTGACTGAATCAAGTTTTTCATTCTCTTATATCAGAAATAAAATGGACAACTCTTGTTGTTTAATTAAAAGAACAGGTAATTTATTAACAGCAAAAAAAAAAAAATTAGGAAAAATTATGAAGTCTGGAATCCAAAAAAAAAGTAAAAAAAAAAAAAAAATAAACCGGGAACGCAGGATCGGAGACCTAAAGTGCCTGTCCGGCTGGTAATCCAGGGCCGAAGTCCTGCAACACTGGGCTCTGTTTCAGCTAATCCAAAACAGGGATGATTAATAAAGTCTCTCCGGGGAGATAGGCCAGCAGACCACACTGTTGTGCTTTGCCCAGGCTACTCCGGGGCAAAAGAGCTGCTGCGGTTGCTGTGCAGGGGTTTGTATACTCTCCTGGCTCCACTCCCTGACCGCCCGCAGTCCGGCCCACAAGGTCCAGGATGACTGCTGGAGTCCCGCAGTGAAGTCATAGGAATCCTCCAAAGGCTCGCTGCCGTCGGGGGAAGGGTCCTTTGGTGGGAAATCATTGCCATTGAAATTCAGGCCAGGGTGGGGCTGGGCTGCAGCTTAACTGCCAGTTGCTAAAAATAGCCCGGGACTTCCCTGGGAGGGTCTATTGTACCGTAACATCAGGGCTTAAAAAAAAAAGAACCTCAAAAGGGAAGAGGCAATTTTTCTAACATAGGAAAACTCATGAAAACTTTACTAAAACAACACACAAATAACTTGAATCATTCCAGCAGCCCACTATTTAACATACTTTCAACAATAAAATTTCATAAAACTGTTTTAAGATAGGTCTTCAACAATTAACTTCTTCAAACTGTTTAAAAACATATTCTCAGAGAGAAACTTCATAAACTAGGGTCTTAACATTTATCCTATAACAATCAAATTTGATAAAACATTTTTAACAACTTCTCAACATCACTAACAAACTCATTAAACAGCTTAATAACTTTTAACTCAAGGGATCATTAAATATGCAAAAGCCAATTCTTGGGGTTTTCATACATGACATCTTATAATGGCACTGCATTTACAGTTTCCTTCTATTGCTTAAGAATTTCCCGGTGTCCTGACAACTTGAAGAAGTCCTCTTAAGCTCTGGCAGTAATTATTTGATTCTACACTGTCAAATCATTATTTATTTTTAGTACTTGGTCTTTGGCACATTTTGCAGTTATGGATGAAACAAATCAAATGTAAACCAAAACACCTCTGTAAAGTGTGGCATCATCCTTTGTTATTTTGTTTTTCTTGGATTGTCAGCATATCTTGTCTGTAGCCTCCTACTTGCATTTAACCATTGATTTCCAATAATCTGAACCATTAAAATACTTTCAGCAACTTGTCTTAATGAGGTATAAAGGGTTACCATTAGGTACCTGGAGACATAGTAGTGATAGGAAGGTTTGGGAAGTGTGCCTCAGAAGAGGAGGTGTATTGGACTTCCAGTTCCTTTGGATCCAAGTTCTACCTGCTGCTGTAGCATCTTAGCCTTCTGTGAAGGAATGGAAGTTCATTTAAATACAGCTTCAGAAAAAAATGCTGGAGGATGTTTGTTCAGGGCACAGAATAGGGGAACCCACATAAGAATGAAATGGGAGAGTTGGGGATTTATGATCCAGAGTTTCTAGTTCTACTTGTGCACAGCACAGAAAAGATTCACCAAGGAAGTATCTCACCGTGAAGAGAAAATGTTGGAAACTGGCAAGGGCCTACGCATGATGGCTAGTAATTGCATTGGTTTATATTTAGTTGCAATACAACAGGACATACTCGTGGTGGAAGAGAAACACTGGAAACTTTTATACTGTATTAGCAAGTCCTTCCTTATTCAGTCCTACCAGGTTTGGCATTTCATAATCACTTATGTTGTATAATCTGACATACTGACATAAAGAGAGCTGGTATGTCACCTTAATGATAGGTCTATTCTGAAAAATGTAAAGTGGCTCATAATATCAGAGCTAAGATTACTCTGGCTTTCAGTAACATGCTCTCTCCAATTAAGATTATAGTCAAGCTGTGCTAAACATACATGTGTGTGAATACAGTCAGTCATATCACATGCTTTTATAATTACAGCTACATTATGTAATTTTATGAAGAAATTTTGCAGAGTTTAGTAATAAGGCAGACAAGTAGTAAGGAATGTAGAAAGGAATACAGGAATTTTTATAAGTACTTAATGGTACATATAATAATAGATTATAATAGATTTGCAGTAGCTTTTAAAAACCATCTTATGGGGTTCTGTAGCAAAAATACAATATTATATTAAATTCAAAAAAAATTGATTAAAATGACTGACAAGTCATTTCAGATCTACCAAGATCAACCGTTTATCCCCAAAGACTCCAAGGTTATGTTACAGTCTTCAGTTTATTTACCCTCACAGAACATTGTTGTCATTCCTCGTGGAGAGCATAGACATACTTACAGTAAATGCATGGCCATTTATAGACTGCATTTGTCATTGTTCCTTTGTGCTATTCTGTTATCAACATGGTAGAAATACAGCAAATTATTGCAATTACTATTATGTTACAGCTATGACAGTTGAAATGAACACAAATTTTGAAAAGCATTTTATTCATCCCTTTTGCTGAAAGCTTTTCAAAATCTTTTACTGTCAGCCTGTGACCTTGCAGAACATGATTGACTGTCTGAGAAATAAAAGGTGCACATTTTCCCTGTCATACTGCTGAGCCCTTTCAACTCCTATTACTGTCAGGAAAAGGTAAAGCCTTTTGGTGCTTTCTGTGTAATGGGTCCTACATGAAGTCATTTGTAGTTTAAGTTGTGCATTGTAAACCTAGAAAAACTCCTTACTGGGTAAGGGATGTATGATTGTATCCCTGGGATCAATTTTCTGACTGTTTTTCTCTTTGCCATTTTCAATTTACCATGAATTTATGCATAGCTAAACTTTGCTTTATTCCAGCTGGTAATATTTATAATTGTTTTCTGTGCATGTTTAATTTTTTTTTTAAACTAAAAGCTAGACTAGGCATTGTAATTTAGCTGCTTATCCTTCAGTAACTAGGGAGTATTGAAGAATTTTGTTTGTTAGACAATTTGCAGAAAAAAAATTATTTCCCCCTCAGACTGAAATTATAAAGAGGAAAACAAGCTAATTATAAACATTCAAACATATGAACCCATTGTGAAGACCCACCCTTATGGGGAGGGAAGCACCTAAGATTCATGAGAGGAACAACAACAGAGGGTCCACAATCAATCAGAAAGTTTTATTAGTAAATTACACACGTGGCATGTAAATTGGTATATTAGTTCCTGATCTACTATATAAGCACATGGCAGTGAGTTTCGGACAAAGGGGTAGGGTGAAAGGAAGAGAGAAATTAAAGATGGAGACATGAATTAAAGAAAGAAAGGGAGAAAGAAAAAGGTAAAGAAAGAGGAAAAGAGAGAAATAAATAGATCACCACTCCTGGTTCCAGCATTGATCCAGCTGATAAGCATCAATCTATCTGCATTGGTCCAGCCAATGAAATGTCTTGAGGGGCATCACCCAGGCTTGGGAGGGTATCTTTCCATGTGCAAGTTTCTCCACCCCAAAGATAGGTTTGTCATTTTACATGTAAATTAGCTATCACGCACAGTCCATTCTTTCAGAGCTTTCTGGAAATGGCTTCAGGGGTCTTTGGCAGACTTAATCCTACCCTATAGCCCATTCCCACTTCTTGACCTCATTGCTGTGCTTGCACTTTACTGTGTTGTGGTTCTTTCTCATGGAAGGGTGCTACCCTCTCTCCACCTGGCCTCCCTTCTGCAGCCAAATTTTGTTCTTTCTCATGGCATGTTAATACCAATAGTCCCTGATTATTACCAACAATTCTTGTCAGTTATTTCTAACAGTCCTTGGTTGACTCCACAGCCATCTGGTTATTGGTGTTTCAGACATACACATTAGCCCCTTATCTTTTGGGACTCGAGAGCTCAAAGGGTTTCACTTTGGACCGCTGTTTATAGGGTCACGAGAGTGGGCTTTAGTCATAGTAATTTTCCGTCCTGGTCCCCATTCGAGACTTTCTTTGGAGGTTCAATAACATAAATACTATTCCACTTGGCTTGCTATTCAGGAAAGAAAAATAAGTTTCCAAAGCTGTTCATTAAAAAACAGGTGCTCGTTAGACTCTTGTTGGTTCCTGGAAAAAATATTTCTGATAATCTAGAGCAGCTTAGTCCAGGTGCTGTTTCATCAAGGCTGAGGCCTACTGAGTGTTTCTTAGGTCATAATGCGGCCCTGGGGACAGGGAGATGCACTGCCATAATCCGCCCTGCGACTAAAGCCAACTTCTCTGGGCCTCTACACCCATGAAATTTAAAATATAAGCTCATAGTCCTCTGGTGGGGAAAAAAACCCTATTTTCAGAAGAAAGCCCTTCCTTAAAAATAAAGAAAAATAATTTTGTCAAAATTAAGTAAAACCATGCAGTAGGAACAATTGGTGTTTTCAGCCACAAGAAATTCTGGTCTGGAACTACTGCAGAAACAGGGAAGATAATACACCACTTTCTACTGGCCTGCATCACTGTCGTGAGTTGACCCAGGCCAGATGCTAGGCACCCACCAAAACCGCTCATTCACCCACCTCTGCAGCTGGACAGAGGAGAGAAAATTTAACAAAGGATTCATGGGTTGAGATAAGGACCAGGAGAGATCACTCATCAAATACCATCATGAACAAAGCAGGCTCAACTTAGAGATATGAAGTGAATTTATTACTAATAAAATCAGAACAAGATAATGAGAAGTAAAATAAGCCCTTAAAAACACCTTCCCCCCATCCCTCCCTCCTTCCCAACGATAGCACAGGGGAACAGGGTATGGGGATTATGGTCAGTTCATCACCTGAGGCTTCTCCCACTGCTCAGGGAGAGGAGTTGTTCCCCTGCTGCATCGTGGGTCTCCTCCCACAGGAGACAGTTCTCTGTGAACTTCTCTGACATAACTCCATCTCACGAGCAGCAGCTCCCTATGAACTGCCACAATTGAGTCCATCCCACAGGCAGCAGTCCTCCCAAAACTGCTGCAGCGTGGGTCACTTTTCCATGGAGTGTAGTCCTCTAAGGATAGGCTGCTCCAGCCTGGGAGCAGGGTCCCTTCTCCATGGGTCTCCCATGGGGTCACAGCCTCCTCTCAGGCATCCACCCACTCTGGCATGGGCTACTCCACAGGCTGCAGATGGATCTCTGCATACCCGTGGATCCTCATGGGCTGCAGGGGCACAGCTGTCTCACCATGGTCTGCACCACATGCTGCAGGGGAATCTCAGCTACAACACGTGGAGCACCTCCTCCCCCCCCTTCTTCACTGACTTTGGTGTCTGCAGAGTTGTTCTTCTCACATGTCCTCATCCCGCTCTTCTCTGGCCAAAATTAAAACTGCACAACCACTTTTTGTTTTGATTTCTTCTTAAATATGTTACCACAGAGGTATTACCACTATTTCTAATTGGCCCAGCCTTGGCCAGCAGCATGCCTGTCTTTGGAGCCACAAGGGATTGGCTCTGCTGGAACCTGAGGAAGCTTCTAGCAGCTTCTCACACGACCCATCCCTATAGCCCTCCACTACCAAAAAAACCAGGCCATGCAAACCCAATACAATCATTCTATCCCAGTGTAAAATTCATGCTGGAGAACTGTAGAGACACACAACTTCTTCAGAAAGATTCATTTGCAGAATAATCATGTGAGGGATTTGATCATATAGCTTTTCTTTTTCTCAATGATTTTTTTTTCAGTCTTAATTTTAAATTTGTTTTGAGAGTGAGAGCACCAGTTAAAATATTACAGGAAAATAAGAAAAAAATATATACACAGGACTGATGTATTTCATTATCTATTGCATGAGCCTCTAAAATATAAATGAGGTGCCAATAAAAAATGGAGTGCAACAGTGTAATCTCACAGCTTAATCTTGCCTGTTTCTTCTACTTAAACATTGGCAGAAATGTATATATAATACATTATTGGAAGGAAAGAATAAAATTTATTTGGAAAAAATGCACATTAATTTTGATTTCTTTTACAGAAGAACTTAATTTCACAGATTTCCAGCAACTCTAAAAGTGCTTGATCAGTACAAAGCCAAGCAAAGTTAATTGATGATTTCAATTTCAAAGCACCTTTGATTAACTGAAGTCAGTACATAGGGAGGCAAACTACTTTTCATTAATGACTCTTTTATCGTTTCTATTACAAAATGCCTTTAATTGACAGCACATATTTTCCAAACACTCTGCATTATTAGATTAGAACTCTTGACGTTGTTCACATCTGGGTACATGAGCAAAAATAATTAAATTTAATAATAATGGAAAAAACACAGTAATCCATCATACTACTGCTGTAGCATGAACAATGAAGTCTGAGTGGATGCCAAATTAAAAAATGAATCTATAAAAATATGCCAATTACTATACTCATAATAAAATTTCAGCTTCTGTTCAAATGACTATGAATCATAACCCTCTCATTCAATCTCATTGAGGTCTTCTGATTTCCAGTTCACCTAAACACATATTTAAGGTGACTAGTGTTGCACATTAGCTTTAGAAATCACATAGAACACTGTAGCCCTGACTGAAACAAATCTTCAGCACTCTTCAATTTAAAGTTCCTCCATTTTCTCTGCTATTGCTTCAGCTTTATCACAGCATTCGGTATGACCTGAACTATTTTTCCAAACTCATTGTTCATATACTGGCAGCTTCCTAATGTAAGCACAGTGTGATTCTCTTACTTTAGACACTGCTTTTTGCATTCTTCTCATCTTTCTGTATCAAATGTTCTCATTTTTCAGGCTTTAGAAACACATTTGAAGAGTAAATAGGGAGCTCTGAACATGCGGAATATTTATGTGTGTCCTGTGAAAGGTATTGTTCAACAAACAAACATCTCCCTTATCTCTGATCCAGTTAAAATGGATTGCTATTGTAACAACTGAGAAAGGCATCATATAAATGTTTCAGCAGAGCAGATGAATGTATCAATGTCGTGTCAATGCTTATTTCGTCTTTTTCCATATGGAAGAAGATAACATGCCATGGTAGATATGCTTTCATTAAAGGCTCAATATGGCCAGTCCATGAGATCATTGACAATTCATGTGTGAAGGAACCTCAGGAGGTCTCCTGTCCAACCTCCTCTCAAAGCCGGCTCAGCTAAGGAGTCAGGCTAATTTTCTCAGAATTTTTGCAGGTGGGTCTTGAAAACCTTCAAGAGTGGATACTCAATAACCACCGTGTGTAACCTGCTCCTCTATTGTGCTTTATTCGTGGGGGAAAGGTTTTTCTTTGTAACCAGCCTAAAGCTCTCTGGTTTAAAGTTCTCTCTGCTGTCTCAGCTTCCCACACACACCAAGAACAATCTAAACTGTCTTCTTTATAATTCTGTAGAACTGGCAGGCTGCTGTTAGATCCCTCTGAAGTCCTTGCCATCACCAGGCTGAATAAGCCAGGCTCTGCCAGTCTTTCCTCATGGGGCAGCTGTTCCAGGCACAGAGCTCTTGGTGACTTCTGCTGAACCAGCTCCAGTTTACCGGTGTCTTTCCCATGCTGAATGGCCCAAAACTGTGAATAATCCCTTCCCTTAGTCTTGTTAGTACACCTTCCAATGCTTTTGGCAATTCAACTCACTGCCGACCAGGACCCCAGGGTCTTTCCCACAAAGCTGCTCCCCAGCTGTTCAGCCCCAGCATGGATTCTTACAAGAAGCTCCTACTTTCCAGGTGCAGGATTTTGCATTTGTCATCACTGAATGACATGAGGTTAACCCAGATCCATTGCTTCAACCTGTTTAAATCCATCTGAATTATTTAAGTAGATGAGTTTCCCCATCCAGGCCACTGATGATGTTAGATTAGTCCCACAGCAGCCATCCTGTGGTTGCTATGGTTGGTTGACCTTGTCTGGACATAAGATGCCCACCAAGAAGCTCTATTACTTCCCCTTCTCAGCTGGATAGGGAAGAGAGAATAAAAAAGAAAACAACTTGAGGGTTGAGATAAGGCAGTTGACTAAAGCAAAAGCAAAAGGTTGCACACGCACAAGCAAAGAAAAAGTCCAAAGATTTTACCCCCTACTTCTCATCAGCAAGATGTCTGTCCACTTTGGGCGAAGCAGGACCTCATGTGCAACAGTTGCTCTGAAAGGCTGTGGTGGGTAGCTCCACTAATGTAGCTATGGCTACTATAGTAGATCCTGCCTCCGATGCAGATCCTTCCTTCTCGGAGGAGGAGTCGGAGGATGGGACTAGTGTTTAGGGCCCACCCCCCACTCTCTCTCTCTTCGTCATAACCCTGGTTGTCAGTTAAATCTATGTTCTGCCCCTTGTTCTAGAAAGTTCTGTCTCATTTGGTTGTTAATTGGTTACTATATTATGTACCCTCCCCTCAGATGTTGTTATTGCATCCCGAACCCCTAGACCCTCCCCTAAGCTGCCCCCTGATTGGATGTACTCCCAAACCCCTCCCCCTTCCTGTTCCCCTTTTAACCCCTTGCACGTCAAGGGCTCTTCGGAGTTGTCCCCAGCAACTCTCCCGCCCGGAACCCTTGTCCTACTCCCCAATAAAGGAGAGCTTCGTGGAGACCCCACTCCCGAACCCTTTATCTCCCGCCTGGTTCCTGTGTTCTACCTATGTCTTGTCCTGTGCCTCCCCTCGAGTGGGCACATTCGGGGTGAGTCACCCACCCATTGCTTGGAGCAGCACCGGGCCCTCAGGCGTGGGTGCCAGTGTCGAGGCTTGAGCCCAGCCAGGCGTCAGGAACCTGTACTGCTACAAAAGGCAAACATTGTAAATAAAGAATGCTCCCCCTCCCTTCCTCCTCCCTTCTTTAGCTTTTATATCTCAGCAACTGTCACATGGCATGGAATATTCCTTTGGTTAGTTTGGATCAGCTATCCTAGTTGTGTCCCCTCCCAAGACTTTGCTCACCCCCCATCAGCCTACTACTGATGGTGGTAGAATGATGGAGAGACAGTGCTGATGCTGTGCCAGGAGTGCTCAGTAGTACCTAAAACACTGGTGTGTTATCAACACCTTTCCAGCCACCAATGCAGAGCACAGCACTGTGAGAGCTGCCATGGGAAAAATGAACTCCTGCTCAGCCAGACCCAATACAGTAAGATTCTGCTGTCATGAATTTTTAGGTTCAGTTACACAAATTAGTCACAATAAAGGCAATAGAAAACAGTGAGCAAAATGGGATATCTAAGTAAGGATGGAAGTTATCTCATGTAATTACAGTGCTCTAATAGCTGTGACTAGGCTAAGCATTTATTAGCATTCCCTCTACAGTCAATGGGCTGATACAGACACTTCCTGAGTATGATTAACATGCCTCACTGATTTCTTTCAGGAGGTTTTTCATTCAACCACTTTTCCACACTGGCAACAGGGGAAAAAAAAAATACAGTTTTACTGGGATGCCCAGGTTTTTAAGTGACCTGTGAGAGAGAATTCATGTCGCGTCAACTTTTCAAGGTTGTCACAGGATTTCTCAGAAGGCAGTGCAGAGGCCAGGAGGGAGGATGGCCATCTGACCATGTACTGTAGGTGGCACCACTTATACACAGTAACAGAAGTCTTTATTTTCTTGGTAAACAACTTTGTCAGCAGAAACCAAGATGCTCCCAGGCTGTATGACTTGGCACGGAAAGCATGCTTAAGGTCAAATAAATTTTGGATGCACAGGTCATGAGAGTATGATGAGATCCAGACAATGGAGCATCAATCATCATGCTGAAGACCAAAATCTGGGTCAAATCCAATTATCTGCAGTTGGTAAGAGGGCTGCAAGCTCTGAGAAGCTTGGAGAACCTTTATTACCTTGCAGTTTCAGGATAAGCAAACATATCCATGTCCAGTTTAGAAGTAATGGACAGATAAGGAGTAGATTCCTGTAGTACCTTGAGATACCCACCTTGCTGGACAGCAAAAGGTATATGGAATAGTCACATGCTGACCAACAAATACCAAAATCAGAAACAAATTTTATTAATGTCAGAAAGACATGAACAACAACAAAAATTGTAGCTACAGGACAAAGAAAACCCCAATTATTTAATGGAAAGTAGGGCAGAATATATATGCTGCTTCTGTAAAAGATGGTACTTCTTAAATATAATGGTGAAGGAATTTTTTTTAAAGTAAAATAAGCTGTCATTACTCATATACATCTTTTTCTGCTAGCAGTGGTAGGCTTTGCCAGCATGAAATCTTTCATCATACAAATACTGTTTGTTGACAAAAACTTTGTGTTCCATAGTGAGGAGCTCCACTTGCAGAATCAAGCATAATTAAGACAAGAAATAAAATGTTATCTTACTGGTACTGAATATGATCTGTGACATCAGGGTGGTTTGTTTGGGTGGTTTTTCTTTCAGTTGTAATGCTATTGTCACATTGTAAAAAAGATGCTGTCAGTTCAGTACAACTGGTTTTGAGCTACAGGAACTAAAAAGTCTTGCTTAGTCATGATGATAATTGTAGCTGTTGTTTCTTCTGTATTAGAGAAACTTAGGATAGAAATAAATTAGGATACTTAGGTGCTGAGGAAATGCAGCTTACAGTCTAAGTGGGAAGCTTCCCATTTTCAGGTTTAGTGAAAACTGGACACTAGTCATTTTTGTGGCAAAGGTATTAACTGTACTGAAGAACAGTATAATGGCATTCTGCACTCTCAGGTACACTCGGTTCACAGCTTTCAGAGTACATTCAGAGCAAATGTATTCTCAGTTCTTGTGAGAGCGAGACTCTAGGGACACAAATTTCTGATGGTGATACAGAAATCTCAAAGGACACAATATACAAAAGGCTGTGTATCCTTCTTGTAGTCTGTAGTTAAGGGAAGCAAGCTGAAACCTTTTATTATGTAGCATGATCACATTGCTGAAATCTTGCACAAGGCTTCAGCAAGAATAAACCGAACTATGCTAAACTAAGCCAACTGCAGATTGCAAAGAAGAGCTTCGTGTCAAAGAAATATATCTTTCTTTATCCCCTTGCTTTATTCACAAGCTTTCTAAAAGTAGTTTAGTGAACCTCTGGACTATGAGAAATTATTAGAAGCCTTTTAGAAATCACCCCTCAAGGACTTCAGGCACAGGGCTTCTGATACATTTAGATGTCTAGTTCCTCTAGCAGTTGGTGGGGAACAGGGACCAAAATACAGGCTACAGTCCTAAATAGCTTTGTGTATCTTAGCCACATGTAGTTACACTCTGCAAAGAAAGTCAGCAAAGCTTTGTCATATTAAGAAGGATTACAGTTCTGCAGCTATGCAAATGGTTGCAGACGGTCCATCTGCTATTGTGGTTTAATACAAATATGGTGAAAGCCTTTGTAGTGACTTCAGATTATGAAAATATTAAGAACAATTATATTCAGTAGTTTGCATGTTATTGTTACTTTTGACAGCTCTCAAGGATAATATCCCTCAACTAAACTTCTGCTAGTCCAACCTTCGCCAAATCTGCATGAATTATTTGCATTAATTCTAAAATGTTGACAACTTACTGAAAACAGTATGTATAAGACAATTTATATATAGAAAGGAAATAAGTCTGAAAATACTGAAAAGGAATAGAGAAATAAGGATGTATAAAATACTTCAGTGATGCAGGGTTAGACTTTATAGTGAAATGTAGGTTGTCATATTTAAGGCTGTTCTGAGGTAAGGTTCTGTGAAATTAATTATATTTTCAGTGCTCAGACTAGCAGAATTTCATATGAATGTTTTACAATTCAAACTCAGTGTATCATTGAGTCAAAGAAAAATCACTACAGCATTACCACAGTCAAAGCAAAATTTAACTAATTAAGGTGCTTAGGACCCATTGCAAAGGAAAATTTGATGGTTTTTTAAGTCCTACCTTTCATTCTAAAAAGTAAAAAAGGAATTCCATCTTTTTGTTTTCAGAAAAATCCATGAAGATGTAATTAAGCACAGTCAACTCTGACAAAGCACAAAGTGATTGAAAGCACAGAGTAATTCTCCAAGCTGTGTACTTCCTCATATAGGTTCATGTGCTGTAAATGATAAACCTTATTGCAAGGAAAGAAGGAAACCCAATTCACATTGCCCACATTTGTCTTTGTTGTGGTTTAACCCCAGCCAGCAACTCAGCCTCATGCAGCTGCTTTCTCAGTCCCCACCAGCAGGATCAGGGAGAAAATCTGAAGGGTAAAAATTAGAAAATTCATGGATTGAGATAAAGACAATTTTATAGGTAAAGCAAAAGCTGTGCACACAAGCTAAGCAAAACAAGCAATTAATTCACCACTTCCTATGGATGCTGAAGAGCTTTAGCAGAGAAATTTTCCAGCCTCTTGGTTCTGTGAGAGGCTGTCTTTTCCTATAGAAGCTATGAAAACAGCAAGATGTTTCTCTAAGGGGACTTCTTCTTATCGTGCACCTGTGAGTTGTTGTGTAGTATTGTTGTGATATGTCGAAAGAAATATTTGGGATAAGGCGTCGCAGGATTTGGCCAATCATCCTGAGAGGTGGATGGCCAAAGGACCAATGACCTTATGACATTCAAGCACACTAAGGTATAAAGTAGCTCTTTATATTAATAAATAAATCCACTTTTCACTGACTCTTGGATCATGCTTATGTTGTGATTTGTTTCTGAACCTCATACAACAGCGACAACTTCCCATGGATGGGCAAGTGCTCAGCCATCCCCAGGAAGGCAGAGCTCCATCACGTGTAATGGTTATGTGGGAAAACAAATACCATAACTCTGAATGTCCCCCACTCTTCCTCCTTCTTCTCCCCATTTATATACCGAGCATGATGTCATATGATATGGAATATCCCTTCGGTCAGTTGGGGTCAGCTCCCAGCTATGTCTCTTCCCAACTTCCCATGTATCCCCAGTCTCCTTGCCAACATGGCAGTACAAAAAGAGACCTGGCCTCTGTGTAAGGGCTGCTCAGCAACAGCAGAAACATCTCTGTGTTATCAATAAAGTTTTCAGCACAAATCCAAAACACAGCCCCATACTAGCCACTGTGAAGAAAATTAACTCTACGTCAGCCAAAACCAGCACGGTCTTAGAGATTTTGCTTTGAAAATCATCCTGGCACAGACTTGTGGTGAGGGTTAGACAAAACGTTCTAAAAACTGTCAAAACTGATGAATTTGCTGCTACAGAAATAATCTGTTAATCAGCAGTCTGCTAGTATGTGGGTATCCAAAGCATCCTGTGCTGGGCAGTACAGATTCTGTCACTTTCAATTAAACAAAACGTTCTGAACACCCACACAGAAATTTGCTCCAGTTTCCCCTTTTTTTTTTTTCCACCAGGAAGTATTTAGGAAAACAGATTGTTGGAAAGCAACCCCTTAAATTTTATTTCAGAAAATCAGTCTTGCTGTACTTGTCTATACTGTAAGAGCTGTTAAGTGACTGTTAAAGAATAGTAACTATATTTATGTAAATTGCTGGAGAACTCAGATAGTACAATGCTCAAGTTTGAATAGAAGACAAAACAGTAATACCTCATTCTTGAGAAATGCCTGTTCAATTTTTTTTGACAAAAGAAGTCAGACCATTGCCTTGGTATGATACTCAAAATTGAATAGTGTCCCAGTATCATACTTCAGTGGGATTTTCATGCTTCTCTGACCTGGCTGAAACAAGATTGCCAAGAGCAGGGGTATGGTTATCACATTCTGGAGCAATTGATCTGAAATTTCCATTAGAAATCTCAAAGCTGCTGCAGTTTTAAAAGATCAAAGGTACAAAGGTACAAAAGGCAAAAAGGTACAAAGCAGTGCAGTTCCATTTCACACAGTTGTTATTGTCACCAGTATTATCTGCAGCAAACTGCGGGGTGGAGAGGATGTAAGGAAGCTGTTTTATCTTTCTCACTATGTTCTTCCCATGTTTATTTGATTGTTATGGCGTCATTTTGTCAGTGACTGCCAAAGACTTGTAACCCAAAAGAATCAAGTTTGGTCATTCAAATAAATAATTTTGGGAGCAGTCAGCAAAAAATCCAGTTATAGTTTGACATTTGCTCAATTCCTGCTGTAAGTGCAATGGCCCAAGAAAGGTCTCAATGATAAACTAAAATAAAAAGCGCTGATTCTTACAAAAACATCCAAAACCCACTGAGATCTGAGGGAATGAGAGAAATTGGGAATTGCACGTTTTCAGACTGTGTAAGTTTGAGGATAAGGAAGACCTGCCTGAACCAGAAAAAAACCCCAAAACAAAACAAAAACCCCCAAACCCTGAGAATTTCAGTGCTGCAAAACAAGTGTGTTTTACTTCTTAAATTTCTATAAACTAGAGCCTCAGATGAAGTAATCCTTTTTTCCTTCTGGTCGTAAGCTTCTGGATGCAACTCAAGAATGGCCAGATATGTTTAACTAAAACATCTCTGTTTGTTTCTCTCTTCTTTTCACTCTCTCCACACTGGACATCTTTTCTTTCTGTTAAATATCTCTGTCCTCACAGCTTTTCCCTTTAAACTGAACAGATGAAGCTCATAACCAAAATTGATAAGTCGTGCTTTCCAGCACAGGAATTATCAGTGTTTGACACTCCTTTTGACTCTATTATTAACACCAAAGAATTGGCACTAAACGTAATCTCATTACAGTTACTGGTGAGCTAAGGAATCTGGGTACATGTTCAAGATCACCTCTCTGGTTGTACCAGATATTTCCACTGTAGGCATCCAAGGACCAAAGTTGTACATAAAAATTCTTAATGGATCTCCAAGTCACTGCTTTTCAGAATTTCCCATCTGATGTTATAGCCAGCTTTCATGCTTAGTTCCTAAATACATTACTTGGTTGCAAGCAACAGCCAAAAAGCACCATTCCATACCCCATGTACTCTTTTCTTCACCAGCAGGAAGAAATAAACATTTCTTTCTGCCTTCAGAGTTAGGTCTAGAGACATGTTATGAACATTTTTTGTGTACAGTTGTGCTTATCTAAGGTGATTTCAATGATAAGAGCTTCCGTTCAGTGGGAAACAATTCCAGGTGAGCTACGTTTCCTACATTGCATCTTTACTAATGCTATAAAGCAGCAGGGCTCCATATTTAATTTCTGCAGCTGTTCAGGGTATATCTTTTAGCTTTATAAAATATAAACAGTTTCTTATCTGATCTATTTTCAAATTCTCAAAGGATTGTTTCTTTGGGGCCTATATAGAGGATATTTAAATTAAGTTTATTTCAGCCAGAAAATTTATTTTATATGTTTTTATCCCTTTGACAATTCTCACTGTAGCCTCAGAATTCTTTTTATTCTTTACCTTGTGTTAGTCTTTTAAAAATGTAGCTATACTCATCTTTCAGTCTTATATTTTAAATTATGTTTAGTTAGACATTTTTACTCAACCTTTTTTTAAGAATTCCTTGTTGCGAGTGGCAAAAAAAGTTCAAAAATACAGATAATTCAAAATTTCCTTGAAAATTAAATGTCAGAACACTAATTGATATTTTTATATAATTGTCCTTTTACACAGATTCCAGGGGAAAAAAAATCAAACAGAAAAAAAACAACAGCGACAACAAAAACTCATCAAAACTTACAAAGCTTACAGTCTAGAAATCATTGTACTGGTCACCACAACCTGAGTAGGTCAATCAGTTGCTTGAGACAGTCATGCTGGTCAAAAAGATGCCAAGAACCACATTAGCATATTTAAAACACTGATCATCATCTGCTTATGGTTGGGACACTGATGAATTTGCTGCTACAGAAATAATCTGTTAATCAGCAGTCTGCTAGTATGTGGGTATCCAAAGCATCCTGTGCTGGGCAGTACAGATTCTGTCACTTTCAGTTAAACAAACTATTTTGATCCTTGTACAACTATGGTAACCCATCAGAGATTTCCAAGATTTATGAAGGAGTTTTCATGCAGACTTCAGACCTCTCTGTTTTAAAAGATGGTAAATTTTCCATTGACTTGTCCTTGTATAGCCCCATTTATTTCTTCTTTATGTAGAACAAGACATGTTATAAGGCAGAGCAGCATTTCCTGAAGTTTGGCAGCTCTGATTTCATACAAGACTTATGATGATTTTGTACAACTAGACATGTAGTATTGGAAATATTGATTTTTGAATTTTAATCTTTTTCTTCCCCTCTTTTTAGTGGTTTCAAGACCCAAACAGGTCAGACTTGCTGCCTTCTATGATTGTTACAGAAAACCCTGTCAGGGTAGCATATTTCATTCATCATTGTCAGCGTTAGTTTTCCTAGGAGAAAACTGCTTATTTTCGTTACTTGAAGGCCATGAGAAAAAAAAAAACAACAAATAAAACACAACATTACAAGAACTACTGTCCTTATTTAGAAACTCACAAAACATTATGTATTCTCATATTAGGACTTGTCCAGAGTGGATTCAAATTTATTCTGGATGAAATCACTTCATGGTTTTCCCTTTTAGTCTCTCACTGGTTCTATTTCTAATGAAATCAACCACGTGTACTTTACACAATGTTATTTCAAAAACTCAGTGCCACTTATAGTTTCATTATTTAAGGTTTTGGAACTTTTAAGCAATTTTTTTGCAGTTCTCTATACTGGCATCTAACTCTTCTGAAGCATCATCTGAAGCCTGGTGGGATCTCTGAGACCACCTCTGGGACACCTCAAAACACCTCAATTTACAGAATTGATTTTGTGCTCTGATGAAAAGAGGATGTTCGGGATTTACACATTTATTTGCAAATGTCTACAAGTACACTAGGTATTTTGACTCCTGTTACAATCAGTGAAAATCTAGTCAATGCAGTCAGGGAATTCAAAAACCCATTTAAAAGGCATCCAAGACCTGGTTAACCAAATTCCTCTACTATGTGACTATAACGATGGTGCCTTCCATACCTAAGGGCATCTGAATTCAGATTTTTTGATGTAGAACTGAATTCTGTCTTTAATTAATAAAAAAACCAAAATGTGACTCTGTGACATTGGAAGCTGCATTTCTGGGGCTGGAACAGTATGTGCTGCCCACGCATCCATTACAGAGGCTAAGAGTTAGCAGTCTCCAACTCTCATCATAGTATTTTCTCTGGGGTGTAAATCAGCAAATATTTGGTGTTCAGCTTAAGCTGAAAAGGGATAATACAGCCTGAAAATAGTAACATTTTTACTACAGCTTCCTGTATGTAGTACAAGACCAAACGAAGAGCACCATTTCCGATCTTGCAATTTCAGCCCTGCCCATACACCTGGTTGCACAGAAAGCAGAGAACAAAAGCACACGAGAATACATTAAAATATCACAACTCTAGTCACAGTTTCTTCTGACACTCTAATTGCTTTCCTGCCTGTGCATGTAATCAGTATCTGACTTGCTGTACTTTTGCCAGGTGTCTCAGCCTTTCCAGAGCTGCAATGCCCCCAGCGATGGCCACAAACACCTGCCACTTTCACACTCTGGAGAGACAATACTGTGGATGCTGTGAGGCCTCGAATGGGAAGGAAAGAGTGATTTTGTAACTCCAAGCCAAAGAGCTGTGTTGCCCCAGCACTGCCATTTAGTGAGCATTTAACTTATTTTCCTTCCTGAAAGTAGTGCTGAGTATCTAAACAGAGATCATCTTCAAAGAGTTAAAAAACCTTAACTAATTAATCCATACAGCATCCTGTAAAGGAGGTGAGCAGTATCGCAACTTTTTTCAAATTCAAAGACTATAAGTGATCTGCCTAAACCAAAGAAGTTAGTATAAAGTAGGCATGAGTGGAGATCTCTGTTGTGCTCTAATGACTGGATCATTGGCAACTGCAACAGTTGTATCTCTCTTCTGTTATATATATTTTCCAAGATTTTCTTTGAATGTAATTTTAAGAGGTATTTAGGCTAAAAGACAGATATAGGATAAAATTATGAGAATTAATAAAATATGAAATTAGTAACAAAAATTTAAAAAAACCCAAAACCTTGTAATAAAATATATTCAAATGTTTTAACTTTTAAGGCAAAGTTTAGGATTTTTAACAATATGTAATAATATAGTTCCCCAATGCAGGCTTCCTGCTTCCACAAATCCCTAATCTAGATTCTTGAGAAAGACAGTTGATAGCTCAATAGAACAGCTTGTCATGTTGTGTGGCCTGTTGCACTACTTCTGCCCTAAATCAAGGTCTTGCTTAAAGGATCATGAATCTTGTGCAGTGGCACAGGACAAACCTTTTTTTCAGAAAGATTGGCATTTATGAATTTTCAAGAATCTGCTTGGCAAGGCAGCTGTCTAACAGCTGCAGGAAAGAAAGAAGGAATTACAGATGAAGGGCATTCCCTGCCTTCTGCTTCTCCCAGCTATTCACTACACCAGTAAGCGTTTTGTGATGAAACACCATTTCTTAAAGGTTGTTTTGGGAAGTTTTCTCAGCCTTCAGAAGTTCTAATATTTTTGTTAGGGAAAGATAGCGTGGCTTATTTGGGTTGGTATTCACCTGCCAGTGCCGACAAACCTACCCCCTCTTCCGAGTGCTACAGGAGGTGTAACTGTGCATGCCACTGAAAACTGTCTTATGAAGAAGTCAATATTAAGGTTTAAAAAGTACACGTCTCTCATGATACCTACTTTGCACAGAAAATCGTAGCAGAGCACAAACATTAGATTTTCTGATTATTTTCATCAGATAGCATCTGCAATGGCTGAGGTACTATTTGAAAAACAAATGGCTCAGGACATATGGCATTAAGTGACTTTTGGCAAACTTATAGAGCAAGGCATATGGCATATGATAACCTTGAAGGAAGAAGTGTCTCCTCGTATCTTTTAAAATTATATGATAAACTGATCTCTGAACCTATTTCTTGACAGAAACTTGAAAAATTATATTGTTTAGGTAGTATAAATTAAAGGGTTTTGTGTGTCTTTTACTACTCAACTGTGATTGCTAATTATGTCTAACTAGGAAACTGAGAAATTATTTTTTTGTGTGTGTGAGCCAATCATATGGACATGAATATGAACAGCCACCTTGTCAGATATTGCCTTGTTTTATATATTCCTATCAGCTGAGGGTACTAGAGCATCTCACACACCTTAAGTAAATCTCACAGAGATGTTACAAATAACAAGGTACAGTTAAATTGTCCAATGGGGATGTCTCATGAAAAGAATCTTCTGGTTTTAGGTAAGTGACATCAGTATCAATGGAATGAATATATTAATTTAAGAAAGAAATGCTATTATTCTCCTAAACCTTTGTTTAAATATTATGCTAACATCATATTCTGGCACTTTTTGTACTATTTTCTGTGACAATTTTATATAAGATATAGGTAATTCCTATGCATAGATTTCTGAACAGATATAATTCCGTATCCCATAATCATTAATCAGGATTACAATTTTAACAAGAGAACTAGGAGTATGCAGACTGTTTTACCACAAAGATTTTACGCTACACAGTCTTGCTGCAAATTCCATAGAAAATTAGTTAGCAAAGTTGTAAATAAATCTTTTTTTCTAATCAATTTTTTTCACTCAGAGACAGATTTTCTAAGGCAAGGACTTTACTTTGATGTGCAGTGATAAAACAAAAAGGGTGTTTAATGACAGTTTCAAGCTACACGTAGTAAGGCTGTTAATTTTATGATGAAATATCCAGTTTTCATTACCAACAGAGCTTGAATAAAAATTGAACCCTATTTTCCCTAAAAGAAAAATAAATTAGGGATATAGCCTTGATTTTCTCAAGTTTAAAGATGGGTTTTGTCAGATCAGGGATGAACATTCAGCATCCTGAAGTGTATAAACCTAAAACTATCCAGGAATCATGTTATATATTTCCTTAATCTGCATCACAATGATTTCATAATGTGTCTCAGATTGGCACTGGAAGTGTTTTCATAGTCTAGAGTGACTATTTGTCATAGCATAGAGTATAGAGTGACTATTTGCATGGCCAGAATAGCCAATTTGGAGTTAAGCATATTTCTCATCAGTTTTGTAATCAAAAACTTTCCTGATATAAGTCTTTGTGGAATTAGAGCTGAGGGCTTTTTTTTTTTTGGAAGAGGTTGGACACAGTTCAACATCCTGAATAGCACTTTCAAATATAAGACTGTGCCCACCAGTAGATCCAGCCAACTGGCATACACCAATGCCTGTAAAGTAGTTTTCTGCAGCCCACAGGATGTCTGAAGCTGGATATAGGAAACCTGACAGCACCTGAACTGTTTTCCAATTATTTTGGAAATTTCAGTTGCCTCCGCAGTGAATTTGTTCCTTGTAATCAAGCCCATCTAAAATTAGTCAACGTGCAGGTTTTGGCTGGAGCATTTTCTTCATAGTGGCTGGTATGAGGCTGTGTTTTGGATCTGTGCTGGAAACAGTGTTGATAATGCAGGGATGTTTTAGTTATTACTGAGCAGTACTTACACAGAGTCAAGGCCTTTTCTGCTCTTCACCCCATCCCACCAGTGAGGAGGCTTGGAGTGCACAAGGAGCTGGGAAGAGACACTGCCAGGACAATTGATCCCAACTGACCAAAAGGCTATCCCCAACCGTATGGCAATAAAATTAGGGGAAAGGTTGGAGAGGGAGATGCTGCTTGCAAACTGGCTTTGCATTGGTTGGCTGGCAATGAACAATTATTTCAATTTCATCACTTGTCTCTCTTGGGTTTTGTTTCTCTGTCTTTGTTATTTTACTTTTCATTACTTAATACGGTTGTCTTAAATTATTTCATTTCAATTATTATACTGTTCTTATCTCAACCCATGAGTTTTCTCATTTTCACCCTTCCAATTCCCTTACCCCATCTGACAGAGGAGTGGGAGATTGAGCAAGCAGCTGTGTGGAGCTTAGTTGTCAGCTGGGGTTAAACTGTAACCGTCGTGCTTAACCATTCATTTAAACTTTTCTTTCAGTCAGTATATTAAAAGGAAAACCTACAGGCTTTTTTTGTACAGTAGATACAGCAGTCAAACTTAGAAAAAAAACCCTGAAAATTTGGACACGACACTCAACTTCTAGATGGATAAAACTATGTCAGATGAATCCCTTAAAGCATCACCTATTCATCATCAAAGAACAATTTTCAATAGCTTCAAAAGATAAATCTGCCTTTGACCTTCAGGGCTAATAGAACATATCTGATCCCATGTCCACAGAGCCAACAAGAGCCATACATGTACCTTTAATAGGCTCTTGGACTGGGGCTATGCCGTGGTACTTGTAAGCTGCTGAGGAAATGCTGAACACCCTCAGACTTTATGGAAGTTAATGAGGGCCAGGGGTCATGCTTATCTTTCTGGTCGGAAGAAGATGAAAGCAGCGTTTCTTCCCAAAGACCTTCCTAGCTGATTATGCGGTGCATTTCCATGGACGAAGTATTGACCTCCCTACGTCACCAGGAATTGTGTCTTCAATTTTAATAGAAACCAAATTACACTGCTGGCATCTAACTGACCACATTAATGCACATATAATCTAGGAGACAATAGGAATAAGTCATCAGACTAGTTTGATCCTATTTAGGCTATTTAAAGACAAGTTCAGGCTGTAGAACATGTATAGTTATTCTTGTGATTAACATCTAATAAATGGATTTAATAAAAATTAAAATGAAACAATCATAAATTCGAATTTATTTTCATTAGATTAATATAATTTTCAATTATTCATTAAATGTAATTAAAAAAATAAACTATACTCTTCAAACTCCAATTGTATCTTGTTACACTGGTGATTTTATAATTACAAGGGAAAATTATTCTAACAGAAAGGAAATTGTTTGCAAAAAGGTGTTAAAATTGATTTTTTGTTAGGATAGCACACCAAATACATTTTAATAAAGCAGTCAGACTGGGATTGGACACAAGATCTGTAACAGGCACGTTTAAAGACTAGCTCCCATCCTTCAAAAATCACCCCCTTGTGTCAATTTTAATTATGAACTGACATCATTAAAAAGAAATGACCTTACACACTCTTGATTCAGATCACGCATACTTTATATGAAATTTCATATTACTGCTAATGCATTGCAAATAATTACTTTATTCAACTGCTCAGAGCTTAAACAGACTTTTTTATACTTCATAAAGAAAAATAAACATCATGTAGACCCAAGTTTGTATAGAAGAAATTATGTTCTGCTTTCTCTTCTCAATTCTCCCATCAAGCTCATGCCTGTTTAATGGAAATTACTTGCAGATCTTATGTGGATATAAAATTTATATAAATATAATTTGTATATTAAACTGATTCACTTTTTCATTTCTGTTGCAAATCTACCTACCAGCTTACCTACCCACTCATATCCTTCACTGATCACACTCTAGTACATGTACACTCATAGCTGACGCTCCTGACTGTTGGTTGCACCCAAAAACACTGCACCACCAATAGCTGGATCCCACTGGATTCTGAGCTGCTATAGCTGCTATATTTTTAGGACACTAAATTATGGTGCTGGACAGCCACAGGAGAGGATGGCTAAACAGCAGTGCTGGCAATGTGCTGTGTGTCCTCTGCCCCACTGCACCAAGTTTGGGGAGCAGCACTGGGAGAGAGATTGCTGCTGCCACCACCACTTTGCCTCTGCATTCTTGAAATCTCCCTCAGCGTGCACATCTCCATCACAGCAAAGCTTCACCAAGGCACCCTGGCAAGCAGGAGAAGCTTAGCCAGCTCCTTTGTTCTGTTGACAGTGTTTGTTCACATTCTGCTTATTTATATTTTTTTAATGATGCACCCAGCATTACATAAATGGGGTATGCTAACTTCCTAATTATATAACATTGAGTATTAATTGATACAGTAAATTATTTATAATGCCTTCCATGTCTCTGGCCTCTGCAAGTATGACATCTGCTAATACACACAGGACTCTGTCTACAGTCTGGAATGTCAAAGTACAGTATTGTCTTATTTAAAAAATGGATTTCTGTGTGTGAGGCCACAAATGGGCTGTAAATCAGGGAGAACTTCTTTTAAGTTAACAGATTGGGAAGCAGCAAGGCAACTCAATGTAGTTTTCCACTGACACAGGCTACAAACATATTTTTAATGATTTTTTAAATAAAGCTTTCAAATATCATACTTTACAAAAATTAATCACTTAACGTAAAATGATTTTAACTATTTTGAAATAAAATGAGCCCCTAATTGGTTTATGCTTGTTGTTTACCCTCTGCCTTTCTCTGCAGTCATTCTAAAGTAACTCACTTAAAATCCAGACAAAAGGTAACTATTCTTCTTGACTCCTAGTGTGAATTTCACTGGGTTTAATATATATTTATAGCTATTAGAACTGGAGTTCTATGCAAATTACATTTATGACTTTCTTATTTTAGCTTTATCAAAGAAATAACTTTCATCACTTGATGTCTGACATTTTGAAAGGTAAGAGCTATGTTCTGTCATAAATAACATCTTTAGGTCAAGACAATACTATTCAGATCAAGTCAAAGCAAAGGAATTAGACAAAAAAAATCACCTCAATTCAAGGGCAAAATAAGAAACGGTTGACTGGAAATATCTTTCCACAGCTTGTGTTAGCAAGAGGGTCTTCCAGGGAAGATTTTTCTGTGCTGTTGGGGATCAAATCACCTGTCAGGTTTCTGAAGGGACATATCAATCAGATTTGACACATTGCTGATTGCTCCATTAAATCACCATGGTGGTCCTGATTTATCTCATCAGGTCAGATGAATTTTCTTTTGAGGAGGCTTGAAATGGTAAACTGTTTTTCCCATTTTTTGATTGAAGACTTTTCTAATCTGATAGATAATAAAACTCTATCCAAATAACAAAGTATTTTAGAACATAGACTTTTGTTCTGTTAAGTGTGTTAAACCAGCAGATGTATTTGTTTTTTCTTCTTTTAATTTTTTCTTTTTCTTTTCCTATTCTATTTCCTATTCTTTTTATTTTAATTTTTAATTTTAATTTTTATTTTTCATTTTTCATTTTTCTTTTTTCTTTTTCTGTCTTTTTCTCTTTCTTTTTTCCTCTTTTTCTTTTTCTTTTTCTTTTTCCTTTTCTTTTTTTTTTCTTTTTCTTTCCTGTTTCTCTTTTCTGCTTCTCTTCCTTCGCTTTCACTTTTACTCTTTCCCTTCTCTCTTCCATCTCACCTCTCATTTCTCTCATTTTTTCCTCCATTCATACTCTTACATAGAGTATTCAAAAAATCAAAGTACATTTACTAAAGTTCTCTACTAAATTTAGGTCAAAGAAAAAGAAGGAAAAAAATCAAACAGCTCTGGAGAACAATAAAACTTTTAGAATGCAGATGTTTTCTCCAACAAAATAGCTCTGAGACATGTATCATACGATTTCATTGTGTTCCCAAGCTTTTTGTTAATATTTTCCATGGGCACCTAGAGCTTTGGATGTATGAATATTTAAACAATCTAAATAAATAAATAAATTAAGTGATCACTACTTTAAATATTTCTCCCTTGACTTTTGCAAATAGGAATGTGACAGTCTCAAATCCGTATTTTAATAGATTATGCTCATACTTGATGTGACACTGGGAAGATGACTTATTGTAGGCATGACCTTGGCACCTCATATATGGAAACTTCAGAGCAGACTTGTGACCCAGCAACTTCCTGACTTGAAGTTCTCTGGAAATAGACCTGCTGTTGATATTTCAGCTTGGCTGCTTCCCTCTTGAGCCAGCATAAAGAACCAACATGGCACATAACACTTCCTGGGTGCCTATGCAATCTGTATTTCAACATCTCCAACAGATATTTAACCAGTCTCTGTTAAAAGCCACTTATGTTTCTCCATGCACTGATTCACTTGAGAGAGTTCAATTAAAATCAAAGGACAACAAAAATAAATAAATAGATGATACACAGATAGACAGATAGAGGGATAGCTAGATAGAGGGATAGATAGATAGCTAGCTAGCTAGATAGATAGATAAAGAGTCAAAAAGTTTTGGAAGCTCTACCAGCTGGCTCGTGTCTTTTTAATCAATGGCCTTTCTGAGGGGCTGTCCTTACATTCACTGTGAGTAAACTGCTCCTGATCAATCAGGAGCCAGGGTACACAATCGTTATGCATATGGAAGGGGGACATTGACATAGAACTGATTTAAGGTGTGGGTAAAGGGGTTAATTATGCAGTAAAGCAGCCTGTCAGTCAGCATTTTCACTGCTTTGCTTTTGCCCAAGATAACAACTGGCACTGTGGTTTTCTTATCTGCATAGCTCCCACTACAAATTAACATCACAAAGATATATTCCCCAGAAAGGATGTGCACAGGAGAGACAGAGGAACTATGTGTAGAATGCTCTGAATAAGCAAAGTAACTTTCTCCCTAGCATCTTTCCACCTGCCTTTCAAAGCAAGAGGCCTGCAACAGGTTATCTGGGTATGCCTGATGATGTGGCAGTTCTCAATAGGTAGTTGTGCTGGCAGCTGTGCCCGAGCCCAGCCAGACTGATTTTCTCTATAGATATTCTCTGAACTGCTCTTGGTGGGACCGCCTTGAATTCAGCTTAATTTTGCAGCATAGATATGATGTGTCAAGCCTCAGATGTACAGACTGGAAGGCAAAGCAATTCAAGGGTCCCTGAGACATCCATTGTGTACCCACCATGGGAGAAATAAATGAGCCAGAACTGGGGCATCAATTAGGAAGGTTGTACACAGAGAATTGAAAGACAAATCTCTTACTTAAATGATTAATGCATGTAGCAACAACAGGTGCTTTTCCCCAGGAGGTTTACATTTCAACAAATACGTCACTTTGCATAAGGGAAAGCATTGCTGCAATTTAACTCTGGTAGAATGGCTTTTCATTGTGATAATGGTAATGTCCCATTGTGACTGGCTTATGGAATGATATAGAAAGCTGAAAATTATGCAGATCATTACTGGCAATGGCACAACTTTTGACTGAACCTCTGTTTCAGCACATTCTTACCAACTTTAGTTGGACATATTTGAGAAGACTACTCTGCTTGTGGAGTCTCAAGAGTGGATCATAACATCTGGACAACTCTGGTTACAGACTCAATTTCTGCTTCATCAGAAGCTAAGTAGATTGATGAGTTGTTAAATCTATGCCTAATATGTTAAACAAATTATCAAACATTTGGAAAAGGTCATAATTGAAGATTTTCTTTGCTTGAAAAATCAGAAAACACAGCAGAGCCATCACATCTTGAAGACAGGTATCTATCAGGGTAATAAAAAAATGCATGTTCTTGTATCTGCTAAAAATTAGTGAAGGTTGTATCAGACCACTGTATAAAAAGTGCTAAGTATAGAGAATGCCAATAAATGCCCAAGAGTTTTTGTGTCAATGCAATTTTAAACAGTATCAACTCTGTTTCCTGCTTGCTTGACACATATGCTTACAAGAAACCAGCTCTTTACAAAATTGACTGAGCGCTATTGAAGTCTTAATTCTAGATTTTAGATGGAATAGCCGTGAGGCTTAATTCAATATAATGCATCTGAGAGTCCCCAAAAGAGAACCCTGCCCTTTGCTTCATCAAAGAGCTAGCCTGAGGTGAGGAAACAAAGAAAGACTTACATGTGATGTTATGCCAGCGTTTTCACCTCCTTATCCAAGGCAATGTTTGTCTGTTCTTGGTGCAGTTTTCTTGTCATGAACTGCAGCCCTATCCCCATTAGAAAAACAAAACAAAACATCCCACACCTAGAACAATAAGGAGAATATCTGTGCATAGCTTTGCCCTATTTTTGTGCAAAACATCATAAGAGTAAGCACATTCATGAATCTGGTTTCAATAAACAAGTTCCTGAACACTTAAATAAAGCATGCAAAAGTGGTATTATTATAAAGATGGTTAAAGACTTGAACACAATATTTAGAACCATTAATAGGTATTTCAACTACTTCTGTTATAAAACACTGAGATATGGACATGTGGTCCTACATTATCCTTGTAACGTATGTATTCTTGAAACTTTATTCTAAGGATGTGCAGGTTTGTGCACTTCCACTGTTTTTATCTCCAGCTTTCATATTTATAAGATGCGTTTGCATTTTAAATTATCTGATTTTCACTTGATGTTTGTTTAGCATTCACTTTGATGTCGACACCTTTGCTATGTCATTTGAGTTATACACACTCCAAGGACTTAAACCATCACTTTGGTATTTTAAATGCTTAAATGATACATGAAATAATTCCTTGAAGAAACAGTAGCTGTGTTTCAATTTGACTTTTCAGCTGTAGCTGTATATTGGCCCCGTAAAGAGTACAAAATATGGGCAAGTCCAAATGGGTAAAAGTAGTTTGTTTGAAACTTAATCAAATGGAAAAGAAAGAAAACACTATAAGTGTTAGTTATTACTACCCTGGCTTAACCAAAAAAGAATGTATTCTATCACCACCCACATAATTCCTTGATAAACTGGGTCGTTTACAGTTAGGTGGTTATACACCTGGTCCCCGAGACTATGCAGATCATGTGCGGTGGGGTGCTTCTTATCTCAGCTGTGATAACTATCACTGCCGACAGCAAGCACCACCCATCCTGACTGGATTATCTCTGCTAATGGTCCATTACTGAACTGGATAAGCCCTGACAAATAGAATGTCAGAAACATCCCTTCCATTGTGGAAATCCCCACCCCTGGAGGAGACACCAGCTAGGAAATACCACATAAAAACAGGCTTGGGGATTGAGAGGACTACGGGATACCCAGAGGCCTAGACCCTTCACCACCACTGGACAAACAGAGGACAGGACCACCACCACTGGATACTCAGTGGACTGGGCCTTTTCTATGGGACTACTGCTTTCTACAGCAGTGCAACCACTGGACAACCAGAGTTCCACATCTTCAACAGGACTGCAACCACTGCCATGTTGTACCATGGCTCTGCCAGTTTAAGCCCATATTTTCTGTATTACTGCATTTATTATAACCTTTCAATTAAAATTGTAATTCTGACCTAAAATCTCTCTCGGGGTATTTGTGTGGGGTTAATTTTCCCTGCTGGTTCACATTCAAACCAGCACAATTACAGAAGTATAAATTGAGAGAAGTGGTTTTTATACTTGAAATTGGAACTTCCCACTATGATACACAGTAATTTCACAGCTTTCATGTTCTAAAGGACAGTACTTTAATTACTTTGTTTTCAGTCATCATCACATAGACACACAATATAATAATTATACCATATTCATACATAGGATATTATGTATTCTATCTCCTCTTAAAGAGCTATTATTAACAGGAAGCCTCAAATCATGATACTTATGTAGATTAGACTGATTTGGCTGGTATGTCACACAGAAAAACTCTTTCCTTTAACTTTGTGTTTACATTTTCTCTTATGTCCCTATATAATCCTACAAGATCTCCTAGCTATTTCCTTTTCCAGCCTTGTCCACTCAGCTCAGCTTTTCATTCAGTAGGAATCCCAGTTCTGTCTCTCTCTTCCTCTCCCTCTCCCAGTCCTCCATCATAGACACATTTATCCCACTAGTGATTGTCACAAAACTCATGTGAATTTATGAGGCTCCAGTGAAATTTGGTCGAACCTGGTTAGGTGATTTATTTTATCAAAAGGAAGACAAGTGAGTGAAAAGAGACAGACAAATGGACAGTATAATTACAGAAGCCATGTTTGTTTGGGAAATGAGGATACAAGGATCATCATTTTAAAGACTACAGCAAGAAGACTTTTAAAGGCATATAAATGATATCTCAGTGTAGCCCATTTCGTATTCCTTTTGGTGAGAGATTCTTGGTACAAGAAAAGAAGAATACTGACAAGACACAAATACTCTTTTACAGAGATTGCTGATAGCGGGCACATCACTTCTCCAGCATCAGCTGATAAAATAGGAGCTATGCCTCAGGGTTCAAATTTATTTATTTATTAAATCTTAGCAGTTTATCTATCATAACTGATTTGATCCTTTATGAACAACATAAATAGCAAAGATATTTTCTGACATTTCTGTTTATTGTTCAATTCCAGGCAATGAAAGCTGAGTTCGAGGAAGGATAAAAACTTGTTTTGTTAGTGCAAACTTTGTTATATTTCTATGCCAGATAGAAATAATCAATTTTCTTTCATAATTTTCATTTAACAGAGATACTGGAACTTGGAAGTGGTAGATTTCACAGTTTTCACTGTTGATGGCTGCAGTCTGGAATCCTCTTAGTCCTGAAAACCCTCCCAAAAGTGATCTCTCTTAGCAAGAATGCCATGTCTTTGGGACTTGGAGATCAGCCTTGACACAGAAAAACATAACTGTTGTCACCAACATATCAAGAAACTTTTAATTTTTAACATGGCAGTGTCATGGTTCACTAGTTGTTCTAAAGTTAATGAAGGGTTTCAATTATGGACACAATGTACTGGTATGCACTCAAATATGGATGTGATATGTAAATGTACTGTTAATCTACAAATTTCTGAATAACTGCCATAGTCATACTGTTCTAGCTACTTGGATTAGAATCCTGGCAGACAGTACCAGAAAAGGTCACAAATTCTTCCCTCTCTAACAGTGTGCCATGTGGGACATCACATGCACCTTGTCTCCAGGGTAGCTTAATACGTGGTGGTTGATCCTATCCTGTTCAGCTCTGTCCTAGAAAACATGCTTGCTCTGCTTACTTGACTGCAGCTGAGTATTGCATGTGTTCTTTGTCACCTTCACTAGCAAACCTCAGCAGTGTACCCTCAGCAAGTCTGAAGATGACACCAAAGTGGTAGGAGTGAATGACAGGCCAGAGGGTCAACCTACCATCCAGAGGGATGTCGACAAACTGGAGAAACAGGCCACCAGCAACCTCATGATGTTCAACAGGGAAAGTGTAAAACCCTGAAACTCGGGATGTACAACCCCATGTTCTGATATATGCTGAGGACCATAGTGAACAGTTGTGAAGCAGTTTGTTACAAAAGAACCTGGGGCTCCTGGTGAACACGAGGTTGAACATAAGTCAGCAATGCACCCTTGCTGGAAAGAAGGCAAATACTATCCTCAGCTGCAGTAGCCAAAAAATTGCCAGCAGGTCGAGGTAGGTGTTGCTTCCCCTTCAGCTAGCACTAGTGAGGCCACACCTGGAGAGGTGTGTCCAGTTCTGGGCTCCCTGTACAAAAGATACATGGACATACTGAAGAGCATTCATTGAGGGGCCACAAAAGTGATGAAGAGACAGGAACACGTCTCATACAGGGAAAATCTGAGAGATCTGGGATTGCGGTAACCTCATCAATGTATGTAAATACCTGAAGGACAAAGCCAGGCTCTTTTTGGTTGTGACCAGTGACAGGACCAGAGACAATGGGCACAAACTGAAACACAGGAAGTTCTGTCAGAACATCAGAAAACACTATTTCACTGTGAGGGTGACTGAGCACAGGTTGCCCCGGGAGGTTGTGGAGTCTCCATCCTTGGAGATATTCAAAAGCTATTTGGTCAGAGTCCTGGGCAACTGGCTTTAGATGGCCCTGCTTGAGTGGAGGGGTTGGATCAGATGATCTCCAGAGAACCATTCCAACCTGAACCATTCCAACCTCAGCCATTCTTTGGTTCAGTGATTCGGGGAAACCTTAAAAACAATTCCACTTGTCTGTAGAATCTTTGCGTAAACAAATAGAGAAATGAAATATAACTTCTCTAGGAAGTATGAATTTGTACTTCTCCATTGTTCTCCACTCAAATTCTTGTGGAGGTCACACAAGATCAGCTGATAGATCATGAGACTCAGTAAACATGTACAAATCCTAGCCTTAATTATGAACAGTAAAGAGGACCGCATTTCTCAAAAAACAGCAGATACTTATAGCATTTTTCTTCTAAGTTATTATAAATATGACTTACTTGTTCCTAAGTGCTTTTTGACTGAGCAGATTAAAAAAAACCCTGGAAACACATTTATATGTAAATTTTGTCTCAATTTTTTTAAAATGTCTAGTTCAGCTTTAAGGATCATAATTTTTGTCATTTCCATAGTTGAAAAAATTATATGGAGCTGCTTCTCTTTCATGCCCACAGAGGGTGGATTTAATTAGATGTTTTTCTTATTCTGTTTATGCAAACCACTAACGACCCCTAAAATGTCTTCATGTCATAGATTATTTTTGTTTCCTCTTTTTTTTTCTTCTTCAAGGTAAAGAGGATTTCATTTGATTATGTTTTATTTTTATGTATATTAAATTTTGATGTGAGGTTTCCTCATTTTACTTTCATAAACCTCCAAACACCCTGCAGTTTCATTTTCCTTTATTTGTATTTCTCATGTTTCTATTCCACAGTACAATTATCTCTGTTAATTGGCTATTGTTTGTCACTTTCAAGTGATGCTACTGTGCTTTAATTCTGCTTCCTGGACTGAGTGGAGAGCAACTAATAGAATTTATGCAGCGTCCACACTTTTCATCCTGAGCAAAGGCTTACTATGCTAACATCTCCCTTGAATTTTTGTACATACAAACTTTAAACCAATTTATTTTACTCAGCTATTGCTTTAAAAGTGCTGAATTAAAAAAAAATTCAATAAATAGATATGATTATAAGATACTGTCCTGAAGAGCACATGTCTGTTTCCTGAATCATAGAAGTGAATAGGAATGGCAAATTTTGGATTAATCCAACTTTTGCCATTCCCAGTGTGATTAGAGGAAACCACAGCTGGCTATTTAAAGATTAAATGGGAAATTTAGGTGCAAATACTATTTAAATAATAGTACAGCAAGCAAACATAGGAGAAGAAAGTGTAATAGTGCAGTGAATTAAAAGTTATGTGAGTAACAAGAACCTATATTTCAGTTCTCCTAAGTACACTTTCACCTAAGCTATAGAAAAAGCAGCAGCTAGTAAATTAATATAGAAATTTAGTTCTTGCCCATGTTAGGTTAAATCCTTACAAAGAGATGAATTTTTTTCTGTTAAAAGTTGTTATGCTTACAGCTTGAGGGTTTTTTATACATATTTATTTTACCATCTTTTCTGAAGATAAGATAAACTAATGGATACTTAGCCCTTGTCCAGCAGCAGAGGCATCATGGGAAGTTTCTGCCATCTCACAGAATCCACCCCTGCAGCCCACCCGGCTCTGCCCTCCCAAAAAACCAAACAATAAAATACTTGCCACGCAAACCAATACAAGGCTTTAACCAGCTTATTCTCTTTCTGACTTTCTCTGGTTTTTTCTCTTTTTTTTTCCCTTCACTTTTCTCCCTAAAATCCTACTTTGGCACTTCCCTTCAAAGAAAGGCTGTTCATACTGCTTTTCCCATGGAAGCCAATTCTTAAGAGATAGAGAGAGCTTGGTGGGTATGTACAAGCAATTATGAATTAATAAATCAAATGTGTTCTTGAGTTTAAGGTGGATTTAAAAAAAAATCTCTTTGGATACTGTGTAATACTCTGAGAAAACTGTAAAGTTAACAACCTGAAAATAAACTACAAAAGGCAGCAGATATTACCTATGAAGGAGTCATCAGAATAACTGACAGGCTGAGAACATCAATTGTCTCATGCCTCATAAATAAATAGACACAGGTATTATAGCAGCTATTATTAATGTAAGAATTATTTTTTCAGAGAAAGTTAAATCTCAACTGTCTACTCTAGATATTTATTAGAATAATGTAGGAAAATATGCAGCTACTTTCATGTTATTATGATTAACAGACCAAAACATTTTCTAACTCAATAAAATGAAAGTATTGTCTGACCCCTGGTGAATCTTATCAACTTCTTGCACAGTCCCATTAAAATCTTTTCATCCTTCTTGGAACTCTGAAGGCCTTTTAAGCATCACCACTCATCCTCTGTGACACAGTCATTAGAATCCACTCTGCAATTGGACCACCAGTATCCCATCCAGAAGAGAATTTCTTCACCTGATTTAAAGGTTCAAGTTTTTAGTGCATTGAATCAAATTTTACTTTCATCAAAATAAGTGAGAAAAAGCCATGCAAACTATGTACGTGCAATCAAAGTTTGATGAAAGGTTGTTAACAGCCAATACTCCTTGAATTCTACACCTACTGATATGGAAGGCATACATATTTTCACTGCACATATGCCAAGATCTCAGTGCTGGCATCTGATGGTTTCATTGGTGAAACATCGTGAAAGCTCTTAGAGAGAATTCAAATGCTATTTCTTTTATCTATGTTATACTGATGCTGATATTGTACAAGAACCATTTGTAACTAACTCTTTAACAACACATTTTTTCAATATAGTATCAAAAAACAGACTTGAAATTTTGACCATGTACTTCATAGATTCATTCTGCATCATTTGTATTATGCATACCCCACAAAATTTCCCAGAAAAACTGTGATCACACTTTAACATTGGACTGCAAATCTCAGAATTTGAGCTGGTTCAAATCTAGATCAAATATTTGTGTAATAAACTGACTAGCTTTTGCAAAAGTTATTTAACATTAGTTCATTAAAAAATTTGTGTGCTTGCCCATATTGGCTGTCAAACTTATTTTTCTTGCTCCCTTTCCATGCAATCAAGTAATCACAGGACCTTCTCTCAGTCAATTACAAATTTGAACAGCAAGTAGCAATATTTCAAATCTTATTCTCATCCATACCTACATCAAATGACATTCTATCTGCTACTTTTATTTCAGGGTAAAGGTGTTCCAGAATTGGAGATAGACTTTAGCATTATGAATAAATAAGAGTTGATGAAAGGATAACTTAATAGACCTCCATATGGGCTCCATAAAGTCATATATGAGGTATTTGAGAAAGATCTCCTTTCTTAACCTGTGTATTATCCACTAGTAAAAGGAAGTGATGCATATAATGCTTCTGATGGCATCTGCCATATACATTTTGAGACTTTAGAATTGCTCTTTTTTTTTTTTTTTAAGAGACTTTGAAAAAGAACCAGGGTTACTAAACAATTTTAATAATCAAAATCAAATAACATACTGTTTTTCTTACACTGAAACAATGGATACTATATTGCAGTCAGTAAAAGTACATATTGGACACTGCATCCAAATTATGTCAGTTCCATGGAACTGATGATGTATTCAGAGCACTGAGAGATCTGCATATCTCTCTGGAATGCTACAGAGTTAGTCTTTTTACTGTCAAAGGAAGGCTTGGAACTGTATTACAAAAAAAATCATGCACAAGAAGGGCACCTTTCCCAACTGACTTTCCATGAATTTGTGCAAGCATTAGAGATTTCATGGATCTCTTTTCAGAAATTGTAAGAATTTACATGTTCTCTATCCCTTCCTAAAAGTACAGCAACTGGTATCAATTAATGCTATTGTCAGCCGTTCTGGCAAAAAGAGGTGAAATTTATTCTAGTAAACTTCTGCTATGCAAAGACCACCTGTTCCACCTTGCTCTGCATGTAAAAGGTTAGACAGGAATTTGGCAGCAATCTTTGAGGGATGAATTCATCCTGCTGAATCAAAAAATTGCAGCTGGACAATGAATGCCAAAGGGAATCTGGATATTAAGAGAATGGCTGGATCATCAGCACCAAAAGCCATCTGAGAACTTACAAATGCAGTTTCATTTTTTCCTGCCAAATCTGTGAACACACATGCAATAGAGAGCAACTTAAATCCACAGGCATGTACAGGCTAAAAACCTACATTAATTACTGAAGGATGAATGAATCAAAAAATTACCCAAATGAAAATTATCCCAATGAAAGTTACCCTAATGAAAATTTGGATAAAAAAAGATGCTAATGGCACAGTTATTGGCACTGTTATTGGCACTGTTAATGACACTGATAAGGTGTAATTCTTCTGACCTATCCAGAATGGTCAGGACAGAAGACATACAGCGTGTTCCCCAGATCCCTTGACCAGTTGTCTCAAGGCACTGAGATCCCTCGTTTGTCTGCAGCCCTCATGTTGGGTCTTTGTTGGTACCCACCTGGAAAACCAGTAGCTGGTAATAATCAGTGGGCCATACCAGGCTGGGAATACCAGGGATGTAACATCTACCACCTCTATGAGAAACCTGTTCTAGTGTTTTACCACCTTCACTGTAAAAAACCTCTTCCTGCTGTCTGATCTAAATCTACCCTTGTCCTATTGCAACAGGCCCTGCTAAAAGGTTCATCCCCATCTTTCTTACAGCCCCCCTTTAAATATAGAAAGGCTGCATCTTATTCATAAGAAGTAGCAGACACACAAGCAAAAGGGATATTGGATTGCTCGGGTTTGGTTACAGTGAGATCAAATGAGAAACTTGTGCTCAGCTAAATATACAAAGCACACTGACAGTTTTTGCCACCTCAGATAGTAATTAACTCCCTTGCCTATGCATTACATATGTGAGAGCAAGTTCATTCTCTTAAAAAAATCTAAGACAAAACGAAACCAAAAACCCCCCAACACTGTTGCAGAATTATGATTTACCAATAAAATTATATACTGCCTCATTTTGGTAGTCTCACTAGAGTTATCTACACTTATATTTTGATTGTGGACCCTCCTAGCATTTTCCCCTACATCCCAGCCATGCATAACACCCAATCCCTACAGTGCCAGCCACCCCAAACGAAAGTGTAACTATCCTTAACTTCTTTTCATGAAAGGTCCAGCTTCTCTCTCTGGTTGTTTTCCTTTTTTTTGTTTTTTTTTTTTTTTAGTAGAGAAAGTTGCTCTCTGGCAACTATCTTTTGCAAAAAGATTTTTACAGACCTTTTGAATGACTGACAAACCACAGAGCTCTCCACAGAATGGAAGAAGCAGCAAAGCTAAAGGTGAAAGTGTTCTAAAGTTACCAGTGCCTCTGCAGATCCAAGGTTTCCCATGCATCTTCAAAGCACAGCCAGAGCCATATTACTAACCAGACCTGATTGCTGACATCAATAGTTTCCAAAACTTCTGTGTTCTTTGAGGATAAACACAAGGAGAACTCTAAGCCAGAGATAAAAGGATTTTCTAGAGTTTCTCTCCTTAGCAGAACTGGGGTGAAGGAAACTATAGATAATTTGAGAGCACTTTCAAAAGATACTACCTTTTTTTCAGCCCACGTCTCCTTCATCACAGCAATAGACTTTTATCTTGTTCTCCATCATCCTGACTTTGCAAAACCCTGGTACAATGAAAACAGCCTGCTACAGAATATGACTTGTTAGTTAGTCCTTGAACAAATAAAAGCTATTCCCGAAGAGTTCTGCATTTGTGGGGTTAATCTGTTTCCGTCTTTGTTCATGTAATGCTTTGTCAGTCTTCTTTTTTCAGCTTTATTTCCTCTTGACAGCTATGTAAAATAGCTTAGTAGCAGGAACCTTCTTTATTGAATGTAGCCTCTCATTTTATGTATTTGTCATCATCTTCAAGTCATAAACATTGTTTTCACTAGTAAATATGTGAGAGCAGTGAGAGTGCTGCTGTAACACAGCTTCTGTTTTGGTTTTTTTTTGGAAGATCATCTACTAATGCTACTCAGTTTGTCCAGAAAGACCATGTACGTCTCTTCCAGAGCAGTAAAGGTTCCAAAATGACCATATTTTCTGTTTGTTGTATTCATCAGAGAGAGAGGCTTGTTCAGACACTTGTTGAGCAAATGTTTTAATGATTCATAAAACATCCTAGGAAGACAATAAACTCCATTTTACCAAATCTGTTTAAATTGCCTGCTGTCTGTTACCATCAGTAGCCATTATTTTCTAATTTTAATATTTTAAGTATTGCTTCCTTCTAATTAAGGCCCAAAGGAAGAATCTCTTGCTGTTATCAAGTAGAATTTTCACTTTGAGATTAAAAATTGAAATTCCTTTAAAAAATATTCTTTCCCCTCAGTTGCTTCTATTCTTAATAAATAATATCTAGTCCAATCTTTGAAGAAGTACTAATTTATCTGATTAATTTGAAAGTATGTGATATATAAGCAATCTAAGCGATCTTAACTGTATGTGAACAGAAGTACAGAATTTACTGATGTTAGAAGACTCATAGCATGCACAATGATGTTGGAAAAGCCTCATGGTAACATTAGGAGATGGAGGAGAAGAAAGCTTAAATTCTTAAGAATGAGAGGAATGCAGAGAGTTGCAATATTGAGCTCCATGGAGGCTCTATACTATTAAATAGTTACAGTTTGTTCTGTGTCCTGAGTTGGCATATCACTCATGCTGGGGAAACCAGGAGGACTGAAGGAGAAAATATAGCAGAAATAAGTCTAAAGTCCTTGAAAACTGTTCTGACAAATTTGGCCTGGAAGCCAGCATTAAGAATAGCACAACAGCCTATTGTAGTAAAAGAACCCAGATTCTGAAACCACTAAAGCTAATTTTTTGCAAGGTAAAGCAAATACTGATATTTCATCCACTTCTACCAGCAGAGGATGTAGCCCATTTAATCAAAGGTGGTGAAGCTGGAAGTGACAGCCAAAAAAGCAAAGGCAAATGACAATTTTTCATAACTGAATGACCATCTATAACATACTGAATATATAGGTGAGAGACATCTAACATCTAAGAGATAATCAACAGTAAAGTTAGGGCAACAATCTGTGAAATAAAGAATGTTTCAAGTGATTGAAAGTATGAAAATTTTGTCCTTAGCCAGTAAAAAAGAGGGAAAGTTGATATCACAAGAGAATGCATTAGCACTTTGACTGGAGTAGAAAAAAGGAAAGAACAAAAAAAAGACTCAGTATGTTTAACACCAGAAGGTTAAATGGCACCATGGCTATTACCACTGCTCAGGACTGACACCAGAAGATTTGCAACATCAATTAAAAATCAAGCAACTTGTTACAATTTCAGATAAGAAACATGGGGTCTGGCAGGTGAAATTAGATAGGTAAATCTCTTTTTAGGTACCCCTAAATCTCCAGGATGACATTATCAGTTTTCTAGATTAACATTTGAGATTAAATGTGTCAGTGAAATATTGTAGAAAGAGAGTTATGAAACACTTGGTGATACTTCCAAAGAAGATATAATTGCTTATTATATGATTATTGCTTCAACTGAAGCATAGCATGATAGTAGCCCAAGAACAGCAGTGTTGAACTCAAGAAAGGAAAATATTAAATATCACAGAGATACTGTAGAAAGAAATAGAGATAAAATACATGCTGGACCATGAATTACTTCAAAGTGACTAAAAACCCAAAAGCTATTATGATATGCTGATGAATTCCAGTAAGAAAAATGAGAGGTCTTTAAAAAGAAATTATGTGTGATAGATAACACACATCTTAGTAATTTAGGAAATACTGAAGTATATTTTTCAGTGATACAGAATTCAAGTTTTGCTGCACTGAGGTCTCTTCCATAAGTCTTTGCAACAGAAAATATTATGTTCTTTTATGGTGTTTATATCCTAGTTTACCTTCTGAGTAATTTGCAATTTTTAAGGTGTCTAGATACAGATAAACACTAATTCTTTTTTCCCCCATATAGAAAAGACCGATTCCATGTGGTTTGTTCTTGTTCTTCACCACTGCCTTATTCAACACTTTCTAATATCTTGTATAAAAAAGAATAGACCATCAATCTTCTCACAGGCCCACACAAAATGTCAGATTGACTTTATTGGAGCAGATTACTCCAGAAAAATTCAGAAAGCACTTAATCTCATCTTTGAATTTGAGTCTGAGTGAAAAACACCTTCAGGAAATGCCTATTTCTCTCTACATAAAGAACCTAGGGTAATTATCTTAGATGGCAAACAGTTGGATATTTAGGGGAGAAAAATCACACGGAAAGCATGTGAAGATTTAATGCCCTTTCTTTTCAGTACATACATACAACAGGGACAAACCCAGTATAGTATGGGGCCATTCTTTCCCTTTGTAAACTCTTCCTTTATTCTGTTTTTCTTCTAAGTATGACTCTGAAATTATATAAATTTTCTGCGTAGTATTAATATAGTTTTGCTATTAATCTGTGACAAAGCACGAAATTAATATTTTCCCCATGGCAAACACATGAAAATTTATCACCCTAGCCTATGGTCTGTACAGTGAACTATTTATAATCTATTGTTATATAATCTGTTGATAAAAGCAAAGGAAGCTAAAATAAATGAATAAACATGCAGAACTTTTCTCCCTATGGTAGTTTTATTAATCACTTTTGTAGAATATAAGTTTACATTTTTCACAACGCCTTCTCAAGCTGCAACCACAGCCTTTGTCATGGTACTGAATATTATTAGTATTCAACTTGATACTAAGCAGGCAACTAATTCTGAATGAAAATTCAAGAATAAAAGGAAAATATCGTCTTTGATCATTTTAAGTAGCATATATTTAAGATGGGATTCTTTTGCAGCCTCCAGACAGTCCTCAGTTGTCATAGGAACTCATGACATTCCCTGTGACTACCAGTTCTTGCTGCACTTTTCTCTTTCATACTGCTAGTTAGCTATCTTCTGTCACACAGGTTACTTCAAATACTGAAAACCACAAAATTTCCCAAATTGCGTGGTTAGCTTAAAGGATCTAAGAATGGACAGTAATCATCCTCTTTACCTGCTCTTTGGCACTGAATGGGTCTTGCATCGCTTTCCACTCCTTTTGTCTCAAATCACTAACTCTATACAGTCAAGTGAGTACTTCAGGATCTGGGCTTTTTGAACAAGGACAGCTCTTATGAGGATTACTGAAAAGCTGCCAGCACATTTTCCAGTGTCTGCTGCTGTACCTTTGTTATTCTTTTGTTTTGGGGTGGGTTTTCGTTTGCTTGTTTGTTTGTTTTGGTAAAGTCACCATCCACATGCTGATCAGCTTAGACCTGTTTTTCAACATTTTAATCTGCCTTTCTCTTTTGGAGTTCTTTCAGCAGTTTTAGTCAACCTTGTATTTATAAATTATCTTCACACCTGATGGAAGGGGGGACATTGTAAAAAACATTATTTGGAAATTTGAGGGATGCAGGAAAATTAAGTGGACATTCTTAAAGTTATACCTAGGATGTGGCTGTATTAAGCTCTCCTCATCACGACCATAAAAGTCATTGAGGGTGATTAATTTGGTACTGGACAGCTAATATTGAGACATATCACTTGCAATTATGACTCTCACCTTTGTTGTCTATGTTGCATTTTGTATCTGTCCCTAAGGCTTTGCAGTGAGCATCAAAGTGTCTTCTAAAAACCCAGCTTTTGTCTATATTCTGTCATTGTGTCCAAAAGTTTTCAAGATCACAATATTTTGCATATATACATATTTTGCACGTATACATATTTTGCACATGTAATACTCAGTTGAGGCATCTGATTTGAAGTTCTGCTTTAATCTAATTTTCCAGCTGGGCTGAGGTCAAGTTTCTAATCCAAGGCCCAAGATTGTACTCACAGTTTAGGCAGTGACTGACAAAGAAACTTCACTGCATTTCTCATGTCTTCCTAGACTGCAGAATTTGATATACAATAAAGTCAGAATAGGAAACTCACATTTCAAAGGAAAAATGTCTAGAATTTTAAACAGCTTTTAAGCATTTCTACATTATTTATTTTTTCCTTTCAGAAATAGGACATAAAAAATGCCTTCTGAAATGCATTAGAACCCTCCTCAATCATCCTGAATAATGCATATATACATGCATAAATCAAATATACTTTTGATAAAGGTTCTAAAATTTATTACAAACAAGAGATAGATAGACAGATAGATAGACAGATAGATAGATAGATAGATAGATAGATAGATAGATAGATAGATATTGTCTCTTTAGGATAAAAAATAGCATAGCTTTTTATAAATCTGCCACAAAACTATACAATATATTCATCCAAGATTAACAAATTACTGACATAATTATTCCTTGGGCACTCTTATGATGACCAACACTAAGACAAATATATAAAGTTATACAGAACCATATCATCAGCTAATATCACTCATCACTGTTTCATATTTCAGAGGAGATAATCTGATCACCCCCAAAAGACAAATTTTCATTACAAGGGTTTGTTTGATTGCAATGCTGGACACACTTCACTCCCTATATTGCCCACTTTCTGAGGCACTTTGCCCTCCCCATCTGCATAATTGATGTATTACTGTACTTTGTGAATTTTAAGGAAAAACCCCTGTGTTTCAAAGATTTGAATACAAAGGTCTTCAAAAGTAAATCCTGGTGCAAAGGACCATAGTTGGGCCATATTGGGGTGTTACATTTTGTCCTAGCCATAAACTTGCTGAGAAAAAGGAAGGAGGAAACTTTGCAGCAAACTTAGTACCCACTGAGCTCTCACTGTTTGCACCTCTTGCATATACACACACTCACACACACACGGAGCTCCTGCCCAGTGCTACCACTTCTCTCTACCTAACAGAAACTGCAACACTGCTCAGCAACCACGGTAATTTCATAATGCCTCTTCCCTTCTCTCACAACTCTGCACCACAACACTGTACTCCAAATATGTGACCCATGCTGAGAACACTTCCCCAGCTAAGGGGCAAACCTGATAAAGGAATAAAGATTAACCTCCCTCCAATGATGAGATTGTATTAAACCCTAGGTTTATTTTGAGAAAGCAATCTTTATGAATTAAGGTAGTTCTGAGTAGTGTCTTATAATTAATTTCTCCCATTTTAAATGGAAGTCTAGGGTAAATGTTATTTTGGTACACAGAGTTGCTAACAATACATACAAACACGGAACACATCAAATAACCAAATTGTTTCACATAAATTCAATCTCCCCACAGTTTTCCAAAGGCTTGTTTAGGGATGCTCAGACTCACAGACTAGAAATTAACAAATTCAGATAAGAAAGTAAAATCAAGTACTAGAACCCACATTAAAGACACAGCCTGCAATTTATGGTGCTGAACTCACTGAAAGTTATTGAAGAGTTGATGTTTCCAGATATGCTAGGCAATGAGTGGATTAAATGAACTTATAAATCCTGTGAAAGTATGAAAGATTTTACATAAAGTACAGAAAAATTCAAAACTCATGTTTTTAAAGAAGGAGAAAATTGTTGGCATGAAATTTATCCTGAGCAGAAAAGTGTAACTCTACAATGTTATTCAAGATGCCTTCCACTCCCCAAATAAAATGACTCCAAAAGGAGCTCTCATTTAATTTCACTTCAAAACACAAACTTCACGATGTGGAGATATGGAAAACTTGATCTTTTAATAAATGAGCAGTATCTCCACTAAGAAAGGGTGGACAGCAGGCTGTACATGAGCCGGCACCGTGCCTGGGCAGCACTGAAAGCTAATACCATCCTAGGCTGTGTCTACAGATGCATGGCCAGTTGATGGAAAAAAACAGGTCTTCCCCTATACTGAGTCCATGTTACCAACATGTCTAGGAGTTGCAGTCCAGCTGGGGACCCCCAAAGAAAATACTGATGAATGTGCACAAGCCCAGCAGACTGGCTCCATCCGACACTGTCAGGGGCTGGAGCCCTAGTCCTGTGAGGAGAGGTTGAGAGAGTTGGGTGTGTTCTGCCTGAAAAATGGGCAGCTTCCAGGGCATCTAAAGAGATCCCCAGTGGCTCTGGGAAGATGGCAAGGAGATGCAGACAAACTTTTCACAGGTGGGTATGTCAGGAGGTTGAGAAGCAATGACCAAAGGTTGAAAAGGGAGATTCTGACAGAAAGACAAAATTATGACCATGATTAAACACCGGGGCAAGTTTCCCAGATCATTGTGCAGTCTCCACGCTTGGAGATTTTCAAGACCTGACTGGATAAAACCCTGAACAACTTGGTCTCAATTCTTTGTTGACCCTGCTGTGAGGAAGAGTTTAGATGAAAGACCTCATGACTTACGTTCCAACCTGAATTATCCTATGATTTTATAATTTTGTTGAGGTCAAAATGCCATTATAATGAAAAAATTTTCAAAATTCACTCATTTTTTATGGACTCACTCCATCTTAAGTGGAGAAAAGATACATACCATAAAAAAACCCCCGATCAATCAAACAAAAATACCCCTACAAAATCGTAGTTTTAAATAACTCGCCAACATTGTGAAAAAAAACCACTCTGGCTGAACTGTGAAACATGTTGGATAATTTGTATCCTCACAACACAAATTTTAATTTATATTTATATCTGTATATATGTATATCTGTGTATATATATACACGCATAAATCTTTTCTCTTGCAATAAGCTTGTTTTCTGTCTTTTCCATCATTTTCCCTACTCATTTCACATAATCAAGATCTTGAATTGTGTGTTCATTCCCAAAAGTTATAATCATATGTAAGAATAAGAACTTATGGTAAATCTTACTATACTTGCCAAGTACATTAATTCATTTGGGCTTTACTGCTAACTGCCTTTTTTTTTTTTTTAATGTAATGGGCACAGCATATGTAATGATGCTTGGGCTGAAGGATGAAAAGGAATAAAATATGGCCATTACATTAGAAATTATTTTGAGGTGTAAAGTGAAGAAAAGTGTTATGGGTCAGGAGTTGCATGGGATTAGAGGGAGATCTGTTGGTAAAAGCAGATGCAAAGTGACACCAGTTAAACAAAGAGCAATGCTTGCAGTTTGCCTCTAGCCTAAAATAATGGATTAAAATAAAACTAAAAATTGAAAAGAAATAGAAATGAAAGAGAAGGAAGGGAAACACTGGTGATGTGAGTTGCTAAATGTTAAGAAGCAAGATTGTAGTCATGCTAGGACTTGAATCTTCCAGCACAATGCTGCAGTTACCAGCTTGCATTGGTTTCATAACAACAGACCAAAGCACATAATCTTTCAGCAGTGATGATGAGTTCTGCCTGCATAATGAAGAACATAAGATCACATCCCATATTCTTTCTTAAGACACCCTGTTTATATAAAGCATAGCACATCTGGCTAATACTAATTACAGTGCTCAGTTTCCCTGGAAAGTAGATGTCTGTCACCAGCTTCCACAAATAATTGAGAGTGAATTATCAAAGTGAGTATTTTGTAAATATCTCACCAGATGAAGTGTATTTGCATGCTAGTAGGCAGGCTTCAGTAAAAAGAGTAAAATAATAAACCAATCTGCAGAAATCAGTATAGGCGCATGAAAAATCCTAAGACCTGAATACTTCACAATCAAACATGTTATTCACTGAAAATATAGTCCTCATCCTAGCTACGGTAATGTGCATATTTTAGTGGAAGACTTGGCTGTTAAAGGGGCACAAATGCTACTGTTGGCTGGACTTGTAGGAAATTTGCACCCACAGTTTTTATAACTGTGCCATATACCACTCAGTTTTATCTTCTCAGTGAAATCTCTAAGCAGTGCATTTGAATTGCAAGCATCTGAATGAAATTACAACATTTTCAGAATTATTTTTGAAAATCCCTTGAACAAATCACAAAATATCAGAATCAGAATCATAGAAAGGTTTGGGTTAGAACAGACCTTCAGGAACCATCCAGTCCAACCCCCTGCATGGACAGGAACATCTTTTACTAAATCAGATTTCACTAAGCCTCATCCAGCCCCGTCTTGTACACTTTCAGGGATGGTGCATCCACAACTTCTCTGTTCCAGTACCTCACCACTCATTGTAAAAAATGTCTTTCTCATGTCCAACCTAAATCTACTCTCTTCCAGTTAAAAACTGTTGTCCCTTTTCCTGCCACTACAGGTCTTGGTAAAAAGTCTTCATCTTTCTTATAAGCCTTCTTTACGTACTGAAATGTGGCTATGGTGCAGCCCAGGTTCTGTCCCTGAAGGCAGATCAAAGGAGAAATCTGCGGCATAGCAACTTACACCCCTTACGTGTCACTCCCATCGCATCTTCTCTTCCATCACAGAACCTCAGACCCTGTGACAGGCTAGCGTGGTTTGAAATTCCCTCCAGCTATGTTGTTATTAGTCAGTTTAACTTTGTTCGTCCCCTGAGATGTCTTTATTGGTTTTCAGTTATGTATCATCACTTTCTGATTGGCTAAGCTCTGTTACACCTACCTCACTCTGTAACCCCTTAAAAACTGCAGAGAGAGAGCGAGAAGTCGTCTCTCTGCTCCGCTCCCCTTCAAGATGTACCCTGCCCTCACAGGGCAGAGAATAAAAACTTGGAACTGAAGCCCCGGAGAGTCCACTCTTTCCTCTTTGCCCTTGCTGCTGCCTTGTAAACAGCTGAGAAGTGCTTGCTGCTAACGGATTTCAGGTCAGAGAAGCTGAGGCACGCAAACCTCAGTTACCATCAATCAAGTGGTCACTGTTCGTGCGGGTTTCGAACCCATGGCCACAGGCCAAGCCAAAAGCCAGGTGCGGGCAGCACGGCGCTGAAAGCCTGCAATAAGGTCTCCCCAGAAGAGAGCCTTCTCTTTTCTGGGCTGAACAATCCAAACTTTCAGCCATTCTTCACTGAAGAGCCGTTCCAGCCCTTTGATCATTTTTGTGGCCCATGTCTCCACCTGCTCTAACAGGTCCAGGTCCTTCTTGTGCTTGGGGACCTCAGAGGTGGATGCTATACTACAGGTGGGATCTCTCAAGGGCGGAGTAGAGGGGGAGAATCTCCTCCCTTGCCCTGCTGGCCACACTGCTTTTGATGCAGCCCAGGATACAACTGGCTTTCTGGTCTGCAAGTGCACACCGCAGGCTCATGTGCAGGCTCTCCTCCACCAGCAGCCCCAAGTCCTTCTCAGCTGGGCTGTTCTTGACCTGTTTATCCCTCAGCCTGGATTGGATACCAGGGGTTTTCCTGACCCAGGTGCAGCACCTTGCACTTGGCCTTGTTGAACCTCTTGAGGTTTGCGTGTCAACAACTCTCAAGCCTGTCAAGATCCCTCTGGATGGCATCCTGTCCCTCAAGCAAATCAAACACACAACTCAGCTTGGTGTCATCTGCAAACTTGCTGAGCGTGCACTCATCCCACTGTCCATGTCACTGATGAAGATATTAAATAGCATTAGTCCCAGTACAGGCCTTTGAGGGACTCCACTAATTAACGACTTCTTTTTGGACTTTGAGCCATGGAATTTAGCCAGAGAAAGCTAAACCACAAATATATTTTAAATTCTACGTGCTTTTCCTACTGAATTGTCCTGGGTTAACCATAAAAGGATGTATTCTATCACCACCCACATATTTCCTCGATAGGCTGGATCATTCACAGTTACACACCTGGTCCCTGAGGCTATGCTCATGTGAGGTAGGGTGGTACTCCTTATCTCAACTGAGATAACCATTCCAAGCAAGCACCACCCATCCTGAGGAGAACACCTCAGTTAATGGCCCATTACCGAATTCGATAAGCATGGATGAACAGAACTTCAGAACCACCCTGAGTGGATTATCTCGGTTAATGGTCCATTACCGAACCAGATAAAACACCAGCCAATAGAATGCCAGAAACTGTTTGCTCCCCGGAGAGGCCTCATGTGAGCTCATTGCCGAAGCAACCAGTAGAACCTCGGGAAAATCCTTTTCCATTGTGGAAAATCCCCTATCCCTGGGGGAGGTACCAGCCAAGAAACATGACATAAAAGCAGGCTTTGAGATGGGAGAAAACACTCCACTCCTCTGGACTGGACTAGTCTACCAGGACTACTCCGCTTGATTGGACTTCAATGGACTGGACCGGACTCGACTGGACTCGACTGGTCTACTGGACTGGACTACCAGGATGGTATTACCAGGACTGAAATGCCAGACCACTGGACCACCAGACAGCTGGAAACCCAGAGGACTCCAGACCACCACCATCACTAGATATTCAGCAGACCAGACCTTCTACAGGACCAGTGCCTAACTGGACTACACCGCTGCCACCCTGGTCAACAGGGTATCAGGTTGTACCGTGACTCTGTCGGTTTGTTTAAGCCGGTGTTTCTGTATTCCTGCATTTATTTTAACCTTTTTATTAAAATTGTAATTTTGACCTAAAATCTCTCAAGATATTTCGTGTGAGGTTAATTTCCCCTGCTGGTTACAGTCAAACCAGTACACAAATATTTAGTTAATCTGTTTTACCAGTATGGGAGACTTAATAATTTGAAATTGTCTTCATTTTAAAAATTCTGTTACTGATCTTCTTGACATTTTAATAGTCATGTCTTTGAGAAGTCTGTTTTACCTGTAAGCAAAATATACCTATATGTCAGGCTCTACATGCACAGTTTGATAATATATTCAATAATGATAACAAGCAGTTTGAAAAAACCTCACAAAGATAAACAAGAAGGTATACAAGCTTTCATTTGAAAGAGAAATAAACCCGAGTGTCTTTCAGACTCTTAGAACATGAGCAACCCATGGTAGAGCTCTCTGTGAGCAAGAATATGAGCATCATTAAGTACAAAAAGAGGTAAGTGGAAAAAGATCGATAAAGTGAGAATCAGAGATGGACAAAGAATTTGACAAAAGAGCAGAGAGTGGGGCAACACTCACTGGAACAGACAAACTAAAACGAAAGAGAAAAAAGACATGAACAATGATGGCTCAGTTCATTCTTGATGCACCAGTGATGCTGTGCTGGAGAAATCATACTGGTATCAGGGGTTATCAAACTGCAAAACAAAGTAACTCATGACAAACATGGGTTTGAGAAAAAAAATGAAAAAACATTACAGTGAAAAGATCATACCAAAGGTGAAGCAAGCATGAGTACTGAAGAGAGGAATAATGAACAGAAGTCCCACCTTCTGTGTCCTCTGCCCAGCCCTGTTGGGGCAGAGGGTGAAGCTCTGCAGTGGGGGCTGGAGGGCCCCAGGGAACAGGAAGGGTGATACTCTGCACTAGGAGAAATACTAAAGATTGAAGGGCACTAAACTATGCTCAAAAGCAGGCAGTAAAAAAAGAACAATAGAAAGCTTTCATAAACAGATACTGCTGGCAGATGAATACACTCTAGGTTGCATAAGTGTTTTTTAAGAATAAAGTTAATCATTAATATGCTGTATTTTATTGATTTGTTTAGTTACTAAGTAAACTGAACTGCATAGGCTTTCTTTTCCCGCACCAGCTAAGACAGTGAAATTTTCATAGCAACATCAAACAGGAGAATCCCTAATCTTCTATTTTGCAGACATCTATACCTTTACTCACTAATTCAGGACACCTTTGAAGTCAATGAAAAAGCAATTGAATGAAAATCACCTTTCCTGTTTTAGAATTTTGTATTTTATAGGTACATGGTGAAGTGTCCTGGAAACAATACTTTAAAAACTCTTTACCTTGTGTTTTTTTCACATGGATGTGGCACATGCATTGCATACACAGTAACTACATTTTGTTGACATATAAATAACTTTTATCAGAAGCCACTATTTTGAATATGCAATGAGATATTTATATGGAACACTATCTCATTAAAAGAATGATGTGGAAAAATATTAGAAGAGCAAAAAGTCAAGTACAACATTCTGATTCAGACAAAACTGAATTTTGCTTTGTAGATGTAAAGATTTTGCTTTGTAAAGATGTAACATTAGTAAGACTAATTTTATACAAATTCCCTCATATTTGTTCATATTTCATTCCATATAAAGTACTGGGCCTTCTAAAAGGCCTTAACTGTCTCAGTTTCTGGAGCTTATCTGTCACTTGAAAGACAGGAAATTAATGTAACTTAATTACTTAACTGTAAAGAAGTTCATCAAGGTTCAAAGAGCAGAGCAGTTGTATGCTTAAATTTAAGCACCTGCTTAAATTGTTCCTCTATGTGACAAGTGACCTAAAAATGGTGATGCTATTTTGATACCTCGTGAGGACATTAAGGAAGAGTTCATTATATAAAATAACCTTGCAGAAAGTTATTTATATACAAGCTAATTTTATTCAAAGTACATTGAAGGACAGTCAAAAACTGCTGAATTACAAAACAGCAGACTTCTATCAACTATGAAAAATTGTAACAGAAGTGTTCAGAGACTTTGGTCATTCTCATAGGACTTCTTTGCAACTTTTCTAATTCAGCTATACCTTTCTTAAAATGGGGCCCAAATGTGTATTCAAACTGCAGGTACAAAATACTATATACTGGCATTTTTCTATTTTTTTATTTTAATAATTTTTAATATTTGCTCCTTTTTTGTGTTTACAATTTTATTTTGGTACTGGAACCTGAAATTAGGATGTAGTCCCTGCTGCGAATATAGAAGGATTTGGACCCACAGAGGATGGTATGGTTTAGATGTCAATGCCCTGGCTAGCCTAGGAACATTTAGATTGCCTTGTGCTTGGCCATCTAGGTGGAGAAATGTCAAACTTAATTTCTTCTTTTCTGTTCAAGAAGTAAGAATCTTTTAGGCCTGAAGACTAATAAGCCCAACGATAAAAGATGGCCACAAATTTTAAGGAAATGTGAATTTGCTCGATGACTTAATTAAGACTTCAAGTTTTGGGGAAAATAAAATTCTGCAACAAGGTGTTTCAAAATGGACTTCTTTATTGGGAAAGCAATACTGCTTGCCTTCTTTCCCCCTCAAGGAACAAGTTCAGCACTCCTAATAAATTGATCCACTTCTTCATGATTTTTAGAGATGCTACATACATTAAAGTAACAGCTGCCCAACAGATGATTTGGTTTCATATTCCATTTTCTTTCAAAGTCTGTGCAACATATTAAAAGTTGAAAAAATTTCTTTACAGTTACATGTTTTGTCATTATTTTAGTTACTCTGCATTTCATATAAACTAGTCTCAAATTCATGCTTCAGATGAAGGAGGAAAATATTCCCTGTAAACTTTTAGCCTACAGACATATAATTATTTTGTGTTTTTAAAGAAAATACTTCTTAGAAGTCTTTTTCCATCCTTGTTATTAATCTTCCATTTTCTTTGCACACAATGGCAGTCAATATAATTCTATATGATATTTTCATTTGAGCATGCTCTACTTTGTCTGCAAATACAGATATGGTAAGATGGAAGTCTTAGTATTGTGGTTGCTCTCAATCCTTCCTTGCAAACAGGTTTCCAGACAGTTTTTTTATGTCATGAGAAACAGTGAAGTAAATCAACATTTCTATGATACATAAACAGTCAGAATAATAGTATATACAATAAACATAGAGCAAGAAGAAAGTTTACAGCCCATTTCAATCTCTATTCTCATTGTCATACTCATTGTTCACCTATTAGATGATTCACCTTAATAATATTTACCTTTGACATTTCTTGAGTGTTCAGTGTCTTGAAATGCAGAATTATCTTCTCTGAAGTGCAGACAAAAATATAAATATAATTCCTCATTTATATATTTGTGTCTTCAAATATCTATGTGCTTTGATCATATGAATGCCAATTCAAGTGCCATTAGCTGTTTAGTCATAGTAAAGAACACGAGAATATCAGCTCTTAAAATCATCACAAAATCTCTTTATTCTGTTCAATCAGATACAATAACAGAGAATGGGTTATGCTTGAAATCTTAGCACAATGAAATAAATAATCAATTACCAAAGCATTATTTCATGTAGATATTGAAAATATACACATCTGAAGTCTTTCACGTAAAAGAAACAGCATTTTTGGACAATGCCTCACTGGAACTTTTCATATAAGGATAGCTAAATTTGGCCTTGAAACAGTTTCAAAAACACACTGAGCATATTTTTTTAGCATGTGAACATCCAGAGCAAAGTGCCACCTTCAAGATGTTAAAAAGAAACCCAGGCTACTGCCTTTTAGTGGAAGGCCACTAGCTAATAAACCCACATTAACACAAAATGTAATTGAGTTTCCAACATTCAGAGGTCCTTACACAAATGCATTACTTACAAACGTGTCATCAATAAAGAAATCTAGACACAGGATTAAAGCCTGCAAATTAGCAGAGTGTCATTAGGACTTTTAACCTACTATTTTTACAAACTCCCTCCAGGAGCTCTTCTTGCCTTCTGTAATCAGCACCAGAACTATTCACTTGCTCCCTGCTAAGCTTTTATCTCCATGAAGTGAAGGTGACAATGAAACACTCTCCTGCAAGATCCTCCTGGCAGCATTCCCACGTCTGCTGGACTGTTTTGATCCCATTCTGTATGTCCACAATTTAAGCAGCACTACAGCTGCCTGTCTCTGAATTGTGTCGCATCCCACTGCTGGGCACAATCCCATGGTACCTGAGTTCCGAAGTAATCTTCTCAGCCTATTTCAATTTTCACATTAAAGAGCATGCTGCCTGGAACTCAATGATTACAGGTTTGTGAGGACAGGATCAAACAGAGGAAGATGCTAGCAGGGAGTCAAGAGTAATAACGTTATTCTGCAGATATAGCCAGTTTTCCCTTCTCCTTTGAATGAATTCGGTCGTTTACAGCAGCACTGATGTAAACACAGCCTTGCAGTTGCATATTACTGCAGATACATTTGAGTAAATTTCTTATGTGTCATTGCATCCTGGAAAGCAATTTATGAGAGAGCTGGTTTTATCATTAGCTAATTGTAGCTCCAGATTATTAAGTGCAGGGACTGAAGAGTTAGGAATATCTTTGTAATATATGAACAGGTATATATATGATAATCAACTTGAGCAATAAAGCTATCAATTATTCTGTCTGCCGATTTAAAACTATGAACACTGAAGAATCAATTTATTTTTCACGGCAATTCACTTTCATAAACGCACACTAGCTGCTCTTTTTTTCCCTGAAATCTGTCAAATGCTCTTAGCCCATATTACATCACCATTTTAGTAAAATTACGGATGGTTAATACCATAAATGATAGTTCTTTGACAGCAAAACACTCTGTCATGTCATACTTCTAGCTAGTGAAGTTCCATATTCATTTACAAGCTGATTTTTCATTTGTAGAGAAAAATACTACTTAGAGATATCACAGCTGTCCTTCAAAAATTTTAAAAGAAAGATACTTGATAAATAAATATTCATTAAAATGTTATCTTTCATCTGGCAACAACTGACATGTATATATTTATCAATGTTTTTAAAATCTAGCATAATAAACATTCTTATCAATAACATAAAGAGTACATAGGTTTTAAACTCAGTTTTCACCACTGCCACTGGTTGTAGGACTACACTAGAGAGGGTGAGACCCTTTGTGGGTGAGAAGTTTTGTAAACTTGGTACCACCTGGACAGGTATAATCAAGAAATTTTTTTCCCCTCTTTTCTTGCTACAGTAGGTGGTTAGTAGAGAGAATATAGACCTTAGAAACTTTGCTTTATCCTTACCCAAAGTGGTTACTCTGCCTGCACTGGTGAGGGCTGAAATATTTTCCATCTCCTTCCTTTTCATTCAGAGAAGGAGAGAAGCACTAGAAGAATCATACATGGACAAATTACTAGGGCAAATTATTATCACAATTGAGGACCTGGTTCTGGCATTCTTGCTATTCCATACTCCTGAAATTCATCATCAGTATTCTTCATCAGTACTTCATTCATCTTCAGTACTTCATTCATCATCAGTACCACCACAATACCTAAAAATCTGTCTCTAGTAGATGAAATAATATGATTAACAACTCTTAGCTATTGTCCTTCTCTTTTCAAGAGCATGAATGGTGGGAGATCAGTGTATCGTATTTGGGGATCTTTTATATTACATGCATCTATACCCATGTATGTATCCACATAGAGATAGAATATGCATGGTATAGCTGTGGAAAATAACCAAAGTGTCAAAAGCGTCGGAAAAAGTGGGGAGAAAAATCTGAAGAATGGTAAGTGAAAGACTTAAGGTGTCTAGATCTGAGATATGTAGTTGTAATGTGACTGTTGAGATCCAGATACTTATAACTACATGAATTTATACCTCAGTATTACAGCTGTCATCCAAAACTAAAGGGACTTTTGTTACCGATGGGTTTTGATATGGTAAGGTGTCGTTTTAGCCATAAGATACAGGAGATAAAACAGCAGTCAAAATGATAGGAGAAAAAAATAAACTGCATTGTTTTGCCAGTATCTCTGATTACTGTAGCTTTGCATGTACCCTTTTTTTATTCAAATAAATCTCTTTTATGTTCTTTAACAAAGTAACAAATATGTAGTTACTTACAAAGCTTATTTGGCCTAAAACTTTATCCCTTTCACTTTAACAACATCTATACTTTCTGTCTAACTACGTTTGCACATGGTGTCAACTATTGCTGTAGAAGTGCTATTTATAGAGATTATTTCAAAATCTTATTTTTTTTTTTTTGAAAATTAGATATTGAGAACTTGAATTTAGAGGAAAAAAGGAAGGTATGGGCTTCTGAGAGCTGAGGCTTTGAAACATTCAATGTCAGTAAGGTCAAAATATTCAAAAAAGAGGAAGCTAGAAACATAAAGTAAGCAAATAATGGTAATTCATATTTTTATGACTAAACCCACCACTATTTGAAAATCAAAAATTATACACTAACAGTTAAAATCCCTGATTATCCATGCATTTATTCATCTACATTCATGGTGAATCAAATATACTAAAATGTATTGAGAATGATTATTCTACTTCTGCCAATATTTCACTTTCCTTATGTAATCTTTTTTCTTGCTCTACTTTAGCAATTCATGTGCCTAGTTTTTAGGTCGAAGGAGCTTGTACTTTTCCCAAAGATCTGAAGATTTTTTTCTTAGAGGACATATTATGGGAAGAAGAAAGAAGATATCAAGGTTGCAGTGACTCTTCCGTTGTCTAACACTGTGAATCAGATATACCTGGGTGTCTTAAAAATCTGTTCACAATGGCTTTGCAGACAACTGATAAAATATGAAGGCATGAGTCCTATTTTAATTCGAAAGGTAAACTTGAAGAAGAAAGTTGCAGGTTTTGTCTGATCAGACTGACTACTACAGACATTTTTCAAACTTGCTACTTACAAGAGACATGAAAATCTTGTTTTCAATGGCAAAGATATGTAATCTTATCTGTCAGAGCACAGCTGCCTGTCTTAGTGTGAAGGTAGAGTGGAGGTCATCTCACATGCAAATTGACAGCCATGTGTTATGTGGGACACTTGCACTTTACAGAGTAGTTATGGCTTGAAAGCATTACTGAAAGCCGCAAAACCAATGCTCTACCTAAGCAATATAAATGGATGCATACTAATAAAACCTTAGGCAAAAGTTCTATGTAGTTTGCATTGGGATGAAGATGCATGTTGCCCACTTTTGTTACATTCTCTTTGGGAATCTTCCCTACCTAGAAGAATTTATTTGGCAAATGACAGCCACAGTTTGGTAACGCCTTTGAAGCAGCTGCTGTCTTTTGTTAAGTGTTATGCAAGGAGAAGCACATCAGTGTTATTGGCAAACAAGAATGCATAAATTAATACATGCAAACTATTATAGCAATAATAACTTATTGATTCTAACATAATGTATGAGTAAAGGATATTAAAATATGAAAAAAAAGTCATGGAAAAATCTCAACACTTCTTCAAAGATAAACAGAAATTCAATTTTCTTCTTCAGGAAGTAGAAAATTAATGCTTGATTCTGAACAACAGTGGAGAGAAGGGGACCTTGAAGAAGACATCACAGAAAAAAGAGAAGAGCCTCTGATCAAAAAAGTCTCTATTTGCCTGTTCTTCCTAGTCAAGAACCCAATCAAAAACCCAAGTAGACAAAGGCTGAGTCATGTGCCCTTCACAGGCAACTGAACTGAAAGGAAAAATAAAATCCAAACGCATACCATCTTTTAAAAAAAATAGCTATTCAGCTCTCTTGAGATGACACTAGCTGACAATCCTTCTTGGTGTTGGGGTGAGGTTTTTTGGGGGAGAGGGGAATGGTTTTATTAGTTTGTTTTTATTTTTAGAAAATACAGACTGTCATGGTAAATGAAGCAGATCTCACGCAATTTTCTCTGAAAATTGATTGATTAAAAATCTAATGTAAATGAATGTCATAAATGTAAATTTAAGCAAGGCTGATAATTAAGTGTATGTTCTTAGTATTCTTGTCAACATTTTGTCTATTGAAAGTGACATAATTGCATGTATGATAAAAATAATTACATATCTCAGTTTTACTTCTGCCTTGTTAACAAGTTAAGACTTTTTCTTCTGATTAAACAATACTGATGAATGTTCTGGTATCTATGAAGAAATGCATATGCTTCAGTGCATAAGAGTAGTATTGACTTTTGCTGTCTCTTTATTAATCATATCAGATTTCATCACACAAGAAATAGGCAAACTATTAGCTGGTTATACTAGTGTAGCCTATCGGTATCAACACCTTGATTCCCTGCAGAAGAGGTGGCAGCCATGTGATGAGATCCAGCTGGAAATGGGATATCTGAATTCAGTCAGACATTATGGTGTCTGAAAAGGCATTATAGCAAAAAGCTAATGTTTTCCTTCTCAGTTCAACCTGGCAGCAAACAATAACCATGAACTAGAAAGACAGAGAAAAAGGTCACCCATATCTACTAAAACATCCATCGATGTTTTCCACTTCACATTTCTAAATCCATAGTAAAATCCATAGTAAAATCATTGGTCACTTCCAGTTACTTTCCATTCGAGACTTGATGTATCTTTTCCATCATTTTTGTGTTGATGCAGACAATTCATCTGCTTGATCCAGTTCCGATGTGCTTTATCACTTGGATTATTCTTTTCTGTTTTCTTTTAGGTTTATAACGTTCCTTTTCATCTGCTGCTACTCTACATGAATTCTTAAGGAATGTAGTTGCTGCTTACAGCAGCTGGGAAAAAATAAGCTTCAAGTTGCAGTTAACACATAGTTAAGCATTTGCACAGAACGTTATGGACACATCTTTCTGTTCTGTTTTCCAAAAGAAATATTGACTAGATCATCAGACAAACACAATAGGTGCAAACAAAGGTAGAATGTAATGGAGATTAGGATACAGTGAGTAGTGATATGTGAAATACTTGCATGGGTCTGACAAATTAGAAAACTCCGGGCTTAAAAGAAACCTCTGTGCTTCTGGTCTGACCAGTGAAAGCCAGATAGGAGAACCTGGGGGCCTAAAATGTCACTAGATCTATTTTTTTCTACACCGAAGAAATCTATTTCATTTTCTTTGTGACACTTATTTTCTTGATTCATCTGAAAAAACTGAACTTTTAAAAAAATAGGTGAGTCTGTAAGTAGTCAGGTTGCATTCCTGTATGACCTAGGGCAAGGTATTGATATTAACACAAGTTAACTCTGAGAGCCGCAGATCTTAGAACACCTCACAGAATATTTACACCGAGGTAAGTACAGAATGTAACATAATTCAACTCTTGATTTTATGTAGATTCAAGCACATACTCAACCTTATGCAACTTACTGAAATGTGTAGAATAATGCACATAATTTATCTGCAGAAATACCATCAGGACATTGTTATGAATGGATGATGTGGGTTTAAATTAGTCCCTGCCTTTTGCCCAGGCCTCTGGCAGCAGGCAGTCACATTATTGAGGATGGCCAGCACCCCAAGACCCACTCTCATTCATAAGTTCTTTAATAATGGCTGATTCGGTCCATTATAGAATGATTCATTAATAGACACAAAATTA
>VZRJ01002330.1:8050-37067 GCA_013397565.1 Ptilonorhynchus violaceus
GGCCGGGCCGGGCCGTGCGGGCAGGGAGGCTCCGGAGGGTAGGCAAGGGAAGGGAAGGGAAGGCGGCTCCCGGCGCGGGGCCGGAGCGGGAGCGGAGCGGGCAGCGAGAGCCGGGGGCGGCCGCGGGCACTCGCGTGGTGCCGGAGGTGCCGCCGGTGCTGCGGACAAAACAATTCCGGGGGGCGGAGGGAGGCACAGAGGGAAGAAAGGCCTCGGGAACAGTTCCCGTCTCGGTGAGTGAATTAGACCAGGGTATTTTATGATTTATTTTTTTTCCTTCTCTGAAAAGCAGCGTTTTCTTGGTGCGGGCCCGGAATTCTTGTGCTCTTCTCTGTGTGCAAAAGTAACAGGCAACAACAGGTTGCTTTTCCTAGTCGCTTCCATCAGCAGGTGCGATGGAACATTGGTTGCCTTCGGTGTATTCTAGCCACGCCACTTGCTCTTTCCCAAAACACAGCCTGGAGGACATTTTATATAGAATTGCTTAATTTAATTAACTTTTTGACTTGCCTCACCCCTACGATTGTTTTCTGCCATCTAAGGATACGTATTTCCGTGTTGTCATTTTGTTTCTGTTTTAACATTCAATGAAACATTGTGTTTGAAATCTTATTTACTGTCAGATATGTTTGTAATCATCTCGGGGGCCATTATGCTCACTAAGCCCACGGGTTGCTTTTTGGGTTTGTTCATCCTGTTACATTTTTCTTCTGTTTAATCGTTTCTCAAAACTTAGATGTTTGAAAAAAATTGTGGAGCCAGTAAAAGGAGAACTCGCAAAGGTTTTTGAAAGTCTGGCATTTTCTACAGCTGTAAGGATTCACAACCTCGGTTGATTACGTTGGGTGGTTGGAAAGACATTTACTTCTGCTCAACGCTGAAGGTTTTATCTTAAGTTTTTCTGTCTATACTTACTGTATGTTGAATTTATTGTGTTAAGGAGAAAGTGGAGGCAGGGTGATGGCTTCATGTCGTAATGCCAATCCCATTTTCCAGAGAAAGCCTGGAATTGGTAGGAAACAGGAGAGGGCAAGAGCAGGGGAAGAATTTTCCTGTGAAATGGTTGTTTTATTGGTGTGTATATATAGTATTCACTTTTCCTGTAGTTCCTTTTGTATAGAAAGATTGCCAAACCCTCTCTCCTACTTCGAGCTACTGAACTCTCCACATAAGCAGCCAGTGTTTGGAGTATGTAAAGCTCTGTTCCTTTCCTCTTAAGTTTTCTTTTTAACAAGGCACAGTTTAAATAATCCTGATGAGAGTAAGTTAATGTATTAACAATTAGTCTCCAAGGATTGTTTTGGTTTGTTTTGTGTAAATTTGGCCTGGTGTGAACAGCAGTCATGTGCTCGCTCACTGTAATCAGTGTTTTGTTTAAGCATGTTTTTTAGTAATGGGTTTTTCTACTGATTTAACTACATAAACACAAAATCCTAAGGGGTGTGGTGTGCTGGGGTGAAAAGCCTGTAGCTGTGTGACATTTGTGGATTGACAACAAATGAAGTTTAGCTCATTTACCCTCATGGGATTGACAGTGTGTAATTATACATGTAATATCTATCCAGATCTTCTGAAGGACAAGTTTGGCTGTTCTGCAGATTGAGCCATTCCACCTCACTCCAGTTGGCACTGATAACACAATTTTGCTTTTCTTAATACTCATTTGGCACTTCCAAACGTCCCACTTTGCCTCCTGTGCTCCTGGTTTTTGTGTTGGAAGTGGAATAGCAGTTGTGGAAATAGTTGCTTAGTGATGCTGCCATGAATTTGAACGACCCAAAAGAAACATTTTTATTTTCAGAATAACAACCTATCAAAACATATGGCAGTGCTTCAGGCAGTGATGAAGCTTGCTGTCACCTGAAAATAGTATTATTTAGATTGCTTGTAGTCAAGCTGAGGAAGTCTGTGAGCATCTCTAAGGAAGGACTACAGGAGAAATGAAGCAAGGTGTAAATAAATCCTTTTGGTCTGTAGATTTGTTTTCTGTAGACAGAAGATCCTAGTGATCTTTAAGAGAGTGGCTTAGGCCTTGAAAAGGACTGGTGTGCACAACTTTCATCCTTGGACTATGTTAGAAAGGTAAAAAAAATTGCTGTGAAGAGCCGCATTCAGCTCTCCTGAGGCTTGGGTATTGTAGCTCAACTTCACTTTTGGATAGATTAAGTAACAGTTTAAAAAGATGAGGTGACAGGATTATGAGAGCGTTTGCCATAAATATCTGGGTAATCCCAATTTAATGTGGCATCTCTAAACCCATGTGTAGTTGTGGATTCTGTGTATCGTAGGTGTGCGTGGCCATAGAGAGTTGTTGGAGCTTGAATCTTTCCAGGCAAAATGGAATAAAATGTTTTCTCGGATTGTTGTCTGCGATTGATGACATGGGCAAAGCAAAAATCAAGATTTCTGTGGCTGGAAGTGAAAAAAGACAGTTGGAAGATGTGTCAAGTGCCCAGCTTATGCATCTCACCAGCTGTTTCTATGTTACTTTCTACAATTTGCTGATGAGGTATCTCTTGTTTGCGAAGCTCCAAAACCACTTGGATGTTGGGAAAAGCCAATCTACTCTTCCCAGCTTTGGCAAGCAAAAGAGCAACACATCTGTAACTACTTTGTCAGTTTAAAGAAATTTCACAGGTGTTACCTAGAAGAAACTCCCTCAGCCTAAACATTTGGAAGAGCTTCATGAGTTTCAGCTTGTGTTTGTATGCAGAATTTGAGATTTTTTGGTGAGATTTCTCGGGAACCAGAGCTGTTGAGAGGTTTCTGAGAGATTGAGAGAAAAATGGTGAAAAATCAAAATATTCCAAGTTGCTTCCAGCGTTTCTGTAGTTGTCCACATGGCTGCATAACTGTCCTAGATGTTATTTTATGTTGTTGGTAGTGGCTGGAATAAACACCAGGTGAGTTCATCTCGAGTAACAAGGTAATGCTGTGAGGGGTAAACACTCCTTGATCTGTTCTTAGTGTGGCATCAGCTTACAGCCTTCCAGGATGATCCCATCTCCTGAAATAAAGATTACCTCGTTTGCTTCCATTAATTGGTGGTGTCTTGAGTCACTGCTGGAAAAAGAATTCTTGGGTTTATAAGAAAAGCTGAGTAGTAAAATTTAGTAACACACTAGAGAAGATAGTGTTTCCTGGATTTATTTTAGCAGGCAAAAAAAAAGGCAGGGGTGTATGACTCAACTGTTGTTTGTCTTTGTGGTGATGAAGGTAAAAAAATATACAACTTGGAACGTTTGTTCTTCTGATTTTGGGGTTAATGTATTTTCACACTCTTTGGGCTGAAATTTGAAAGTATTTGCATTTGTCTCTTAGTTTGGACTTCAAATCAGTAGTGGTTAAGTTGCTTTTGTATTAGAAAAAAACCCCAAAATAACCAAAACAACTGCAAACAAACCCACCCCAAGTCTTTAGGTTATGCCAGACTTTTATTTCATTAAATTTTAGACCTTTGGGATCCATATTTGATCTACGTACACCACTTATAAAAATCTTGCTCACATGAATACTAGTAGTGGAAAGTGATTTTTTCAATATCCTAGCACCTTATTTCTCTGAGAATCCGTTATTTTTAACCACCTCTTTTCTCGTGTGATAATTTGTGGTGCTGAAGGTTTGGTTTTTTTTTTTTTTTTGAATAAATATGCTTTATAGTTGTTAATGGCTCAAATTTTGAGAGCACTGTTGTGAGTCATATTTGACTTATTTGACATTTTTCATGTTTTTGAATGTTGGTATTGCTTGTTACATGAAAGCTTCCAGAGCCAACCATCCATTGCAGGAACTAAATTTCCCCCTCTATCAAAGAATACCATAACCGATTAAAACTCTTTGAATGTAAAAATTAACCTGCGTTCTCTACTTCCTGGGTACTTTTTACCTATGAGACTGGTGGCACCCAATTTCCTCGTTGATGGTTCAGTATTGTGCTGCTTGAAATTCAAGTGAATTCATGTTTAAAAGGAAATCCTTACGAAAGAGACGTGGCCAAACCACACCCCAAGTTGAACACCGAGGGTGAGGTGCCAATTCTGTCGGGAATTATCTTTGTGTGGAGAAACGTGTCCTTGTCCTGCCTTAGGCGTGCCACTCCTTCCTTTGACACCTGATGGGAAAGCTGAGGTGACGTGAAGTGCGCTTGGCTCCTCGTAAATCAAATTCCAATTTATGGGGATTCACAATAGCAGTTGATTTGCAACCTCTTTATTTGAAGATTGGCTCCTTCAAGCCTTCCAGTCTTCGGTGCTCTTGTCATTAACATTATAAAGTCTTTTTTTATTCACACGCCTGGTGGTTCTCATCGGCTCTTGTGCGGTGCTGTCCTTTTAGCTTTACACTTGGAAATTATCTCCGTGTTTTACAAGTGGGATTAAGGATTTAGTGTTTCCGAAAAGAAACTTTTGTGCCATACATTGTATTCTTCTCTTGATCTTTGTAGCGGCTGTTTATTTCTACTTCTCTGAAACTTAGCATTTGACACTTTCAGACGTCTTGGTATTGCTACTTCTCCAGGTTTTAATGCCTTTGTTTTAAGTATATCTTTTGTATGAGAACAAGCTCGTGAGTTTTTCTTGGAAAAATAGATCGGGATTATAATTTATAAAGGAGTTGCAGGTTTTTATACCTCAAGGAAGGATCTCTGTTGAATGATGCTTTGCTACACGGGTTTTTTCAAGTTAGAGAAGGCACACTTAGTGCAGGAGGTAATGCAAAAATCCAAAAGTTGTGCTTTTTGTTTAGATGAGAAAAAGAAATAATTGTACTTCTTCACTGAAACACATAACAAATTGTATTTTGCTAGTTACCAGTGATGTGGATATAAGTTTTGTGCATTCACAAGATTGTCAGTTCTTGCTTTCACATATAATTAAAACAATTCCTTTAATTAGTTAACTTTCATTGGGGGGGGTGGGGTTCCAATCAAAAGATGAGGAGGAATATTTCTAATTTTATATATATATATATATTTATCTTTCAGTCATAAATCATACATGGGAACATTTAATACAGTGCTGCAATCAGCCCAAACTGCTTTACTGGAATTAATATCTGGTTTTCACTGTTGTGCAAGTGACAGACTGTAAATATGCATCTCTCTTTGGGTACCTAAATGTAATGGGCATATGGAACCCAGTCTTAGTTCTTGCCTCAAGCAGGCTGAGGAAATGGATGAGATTTTGCAGATTAAGAGTAGGGGGAAGCTTTAAGGGTAGAAACTTGTCTCATAGGATGTGTCATGCTGTTGCTGGGTGATGTATTTTCTTTTGCCAGAAGTGTGATTATGGTTGGTTACTCCTTATGTAATATTCACATGTGAATTACAGTAAAGCCATTGCTTACATTTTGTAATATAGAGCCATTTTGAACTTTCACATGTTAAATAATATTTTCTATTACCCTAAAATCATAAGGCCTTTCCTACTCTCTATTTGGATAATAAAATCCTTATTTATAAGGTCAAGATTGGTTGGTTGTATCTGGAAACAGACCAAAATGCTCTTCATATGCTGAACTGGTTAAAAAGACAGTAAAAAAGCTGTGATTATTTCATGTGATGTTTCCAGGTACAGTAAATGTAATATTACTCAAGTTCTCTTCTAGACCTGAACTTTGGTATCTGAGTTGCTCTGGTATTTCTGCTGATCAGGCAGTTGTGGTAGATGTTGCTTTTAATTATGGGGTTTAATTTTCAGGAAGCTTTATTTTTTCAAAGCTCGCCCCTTTTTGGTTCATCCTCTCCTGTGACAACCCCTACATATGTTTTTTATAATGAATGACAACCACTATATTTGCCAACAAGCTTTCTTTGTCTGAAAACTCTAAGCAGAAAAACTCACAGAGCTGTTGTGGTTTTAATCCTGTGGTGACTTCCTTGACTGTTAAATCTCCCAAGAAGCCATGGGAGTAACTTTGAAATCCTAGTAATGACAAACTTTTAAAATTGGTGGGATTTGTAGTTTCTTTTTTCGTTGTGTGGAGGAACAGGAAAAGCTGTAGGAACTTCAGGCTTAGCACTGCATAGAACATTTGGGGTTTGTGTCTTGTGTATTTGCAAATCTAGTTCTTTGCAATGCAGTTTCTCTTAAGTCTTTGGGATAAGCCAAGTAACTTTATATGTGCTTATTTTTTAACTTAAAATGTATGTGTATATTTATTAAGGTAAAACATAGCCAGAAAAAGCTATTTTTTCATTAGTTCAGGTTTTTAATTGGGGTTTTTGGGGTTAGTGGCCTTAGCTTTGTGCTTAGAAATTTATGACAAGCCTGGTCTTGATTTTATACTTAATAGGACACATCCAAGTCTTGTGTTTTCCTTTGAGTTATTAAAACATATTAAAGAAGGGGAAGTAGTTCATTGGTGTGGGAGGGTTACGTGTTTCTTGGTTGGCTGACTCCATTATATTGAAATTAGTGTGCTGTTCAAAATATACTGATAAACCTTTAGTGTAAACCTTGACTTATGTTCTGCTTTGCAGTCCTCTTTCAGAGCATCACTTTTGAGTATTTAGTACAGAAAAAGAGGCTGGTTTCTCTTATAACAAAAGTTATTTCATGAGGTATTACTTAAAAACAGACATTGAAGTATACATAGAACTGTAAAACAAACATACATTATTCCCTGCCCCTCCTCCCATACACAGTGTGTGTGGAGTGTGGTTTGGGATTTATTTTATACTTAGTTTAGCTTTTTGTCCACACACTTCCCAATGCCCTCATCTTTTCCTGATTGTTGCAAGTCTTCTGAGAATTGACCAACATTAGACTCCTCTTTTCCTGCGACCGATAAATTCATGGTTTCGGGTGTCTGCATTCAGGACAAAGTTTGCTATTCCTATTCTTCCTGGGCAGTTTGGGATGGGGGGACTGTTGCTGTGACTGTTCTGTGGGTACATTTGAGCTGTGGGGAGCTGGCCAGCTCAGAGAGCTGATTTCTACCTTTTGTCTGACCATTTAGAGGCCAACACCTCTAAAGGATGTTTATTCTTTCTGTCTGCTTTGTTTCTTCTAAGGCTCTTGTGGTTTTCTATAAAAGGGACTTTGCTAAAACTATTTCAGAGAACTCTGAGGCAGGACTGTCCTATAAAATGTTGTCTTCCTAAGAGGAAGAGTATTTATCTACAAGTCTGCTAATTCTTCTTTAGTTGACCTAGATATTTGCTGCATTAAGCTAACAGTTTTTCAAACAGAAATTATTTTAATAAGTTTGGTGGGAAAGTTAGAATCTACTTACAGAATATGAATCCATCTCGGCTGCTGTTGCTTTAAATCCATCATATGGATAAATAAAGCCAAATTTACTCATTTGCTCAGATAGGGAAGAATGACTGGTATGTTTGTGACTTTCTGTGCTGACATAAAGGCTAGAAGAGTGCAGGTTACTCTTTCCCTTCCTGGAAAGTTTTTAGACTAGAATGTCTGGATGTTGTTATAGGCTCTCTAATTTGTATCCCCTTGCAAAATAAAAACTTGTGCTTAAATGCAGAATGCAATATCTACTGTGGTACAGCATAAGAGGAAAGTATTTCCTGTCTTACCCTCTGAAAAGAGTAGCAAGTCCCTTGTGGTCTTCTTTTTATGATGCAGATCATAAAACAGAAAACAGTCCAATTTTTTTAGTCGCAAATTCTGCTGCTGAGGGAGAAGGAGTGGAAATAAAAGAGGTACAGTATTAACTACTTCCTTTTTCTGTCTAATAGTAGTAATGTGTATTTCCCTGGTTGTGTCTAGGTTGTAGAAGACTATGCTGGGAGGTGGCAGGTCCCTTTGCCTCAGCTGCAGGTGCTGCAGACGGCGCTGTGCTGTTTCACCTCTGCCTGTGTGTCCTTCCCAGCTGAATGTGAGCACGTTCAATATGTGCTGAGTAGCCTTGCTTTGTAAGTACCTCTGAAATTTTATTATTCCAATAAAACAGCAAAAAGGGTTTCAGATCCTCAAGAGCTGCCAAGAGTGGTTTTACAGGTGGTGTAGCTACACGGAATCAACTAGAATTGAGTTTATTATTTTTTGTATCCTTGTTAAATGTTCAAGTTGGCCACGATAATGTTTTGTCATCAGGGAGTTCTGGCAAAATGAATAATCGAAGAAATAACCTTATTTTGGAATATTTGAAGTCTAAGCTTTGCCAGTAGCTAATTTAAAATAATTTATCTCGAATTTTTACTTTTGTACCTCTAAGCTAAGTACTTCTTAAGATAAATTTCTTGCCATGTTGAAGAAATAAATCCGTTACTTTAAAATGTTTTTTTTTTTATGTTTGAGTCATCAAAATGCTTATGGAAATTACTTGTTATACAAGTTAACTGACCCAAAGTCACATTCAGCTTCAAGAATTGCAGAATGTTGTGTCATAAATCTTGCTCTAATTTCAATTTTCTTGATGCATTGATCATTTTCCCACGTGAAGGCTGAAAGTGTCAGGGTAATAAGTACATAAGTAAAAATATGTGCTGTCTTTAAGTGCTGATGAAACTTCACTGTAGACATTTCCTGGTTTGTGTGTGTGAAACTGTTTGACAGAGGTCTGTTTATGGTATTAAAAGTCTTTGGTCTTTTCAAAAAATGGTCATTATGGTCTTTTCAAAACCAGAATGCTCAGATATGGGGGAATGATTAGCAGTTCCATCAAAACATGGTGACAACTGTTGCTGGGGGTTTTTTCCACTAGTTTTTGGGAAAAAACCTCAAAGTTCAAACCATGCTTGTGTGTACTTTTAAATATCAAAGCATGGGAGGTAAAAAGGTGGAGATTCAGCTATTTTTTGGGTGGATAATTTCTGATAATTGAGAAATAAATTGGTTGCTGAGTTCCTGTCACCCTTGTTTGTTTTGGTTTGGGGAGCTGGGTTTACTCCATGAGATTTGCTTGCATTCTAGAATGTCAGATTATTTATTCTCCTTATGCCTGACTGGCATAGTTTTGCATGTGATGTGTTATAAAGGGATCCCAGGGCTCAGTAGCTGCAGTTACCTGGGAAACCTTGCTCGAATCTCTTTTGAAAATTCAGTGTATATTAAGTCTTAGTTCTTGGAGAGCAAAACTCTGCCTGACTGTATTGTCATCCTCTAGTAAGATTGCCTTGGTAACCAGACAATAACTGTTAACAGTAACAACTGTTTTATTTCCTATACTTAATAACCTTGCTATTCATATCAAATGAATCTGTATTGGCATTAATATCAGGAGGGGTTAATAATGGTGCCAGCACAGTGGTGTTTTTAGGCAATCTTCTGATGCCAGTGACACCAAAGCAGTGATGAGATAAATCTAGATGGATATAAATGTGGATGTGCAGTGCTGCAGAGGGTTTGGAGACAACTGGGCCAAGCTGGAATTGACTACAATAATTTAAACTGAATGGACACTGGTGATGAGGAAATAGAAATATTTTGATGGCTTCCTTTATTAGACTGTGAGCAGGTTCCTCCTCCTTTTAACTCAGGCAAAGCAAATTGAAATGCAAGCATGCATCACTTGCTCTGACTAGTTTTGTCTTATTATTTAAGTTCCTGTTTGGCTGCTTTCCAGATCGTGACATGACTCATGTCTGACCTTTCCTGAGAGTCAAGTATGCTGCAAAATTTGGTTTAACATGAAATGAGATGTTTTTTTCAGAACGAAGTACTTATTTGGGCAGGGATTGTTATTTCATTGCATGTTTGAGTCGAGATTTAAAGACCTAACCTTGAGAGAAACTCTGTCACTGAACATAATGAATTTGTGTCTTTATTTCTCTAGGCTTGGTTTTGGCGTAGTTTTATCATTGGTTAGGAAAAATAATTACTTCAGCATAATCTATTAGAAATCTAATTTTATGGTACTTTTCCATTATTCCTACAGAAAACTTAATTTTGTCTATGTGAACAATAAGATTTTTTAATGCACAGTATTTCTGAAAATGCTAGAAGACAAAATTGCCTTAAGTTTGCACAGTATTTTTTTAAATACTGCCTGTCCCTCTTGCTCAGTTGTCTGCTGCTCATGACTTTCTCAATCAGCAATTGCAGCTCATTAGTGCAGTGCCTGCTTGTGACTTTTTCCAAGTAGAAATTCAATTTCTCAGAATCTTCAGGCAGAACAACAAGAGTTACACTGCAGATCCATGAGGTCTGACTGCCAAGGTTTTGATTGAATTGACTGAACTGCATCATCTGGAAGGAGGCTTTTGTAAATGAAAACCTGAATGGAAATGACAGCTGGAAAGCTGCTTTTTACCAGCCTCTCTCTGTTTGTCTCCATCACCACATTTAAAAGAAATAAAGTGCTAGAGCAGTATTTTAAGATGATGAAAACCATGGAGGGCACAAGTCAGTTTGCATCCAGGCAGCTGTTGAGAGTATCAGTCCTTTCTTCTCCTGTGGCTGCCACCTCTTTTGGGGTAACACTTGTGAATTCATCTTGCTGGACATAAATATGATTTGCTTAAAAAGTTGGTGGTGGTAAAATTCAAGTTGTATGAATTGAATGCCACACAGAAGATGAATGTAGTTTTGTTTGTATATTTGCACTAAAACTGTCCATTTCCAAGTAATCTTCAAGAGCTTTTCTTTAAAAGATAAAAATAATTAACACCTTTAAACCAACATCTTCATAGAGAGACTTCAGATACGGCAAGACAGGCTGAAATGAAATAAAATGTGTTGGTAGAAAGTGCTTGAAAACATGAATTGTTGGGCACCAAAAACTTTTGAGTGACTCCACATGGGCACAGGTCTGGAATTCACAAAATTCCTAATTTGGGGTTTAGTGCTGTGAAAAGTAATAGATTTACAGTAGTTTCACTTTATTGAATGAATGTTTTCATTGGTTTGACTTGTCACTACTTGTGTTTTTTAGGAGTTTTTTTGAATTGCTGCTGTTCTTTGGAAAGGATGAGTTCTACGAAGATCCTTTGAAAGATATTTTAGGTTCAATCCAGGTAGTGTTGCCTACTTTCATATAAACCTTTCGTATTCTTTTAATAGATGTAAAGACAGTTTTTGTGAATATACATCCTGGAGGAAACATTCTATTTTAGTGAAAGAAGAAACTTGGCTTGTTTATGTCTGTTTAGAGCTTAATGTTATCCAGTGTCATGCACCAGTTCATGACATGAAACCTCATGTTTCCCCTCTGGTTTTAAAGAGGAGATTTGAAATTGAAGCTCCATCTCAATGAAGTCTTCAGGTCAGCATAAAATGCCTAGTTTAAATTGTTCTATTCTTGCATAGATTGGGACAGCATTTTGTACGACTATATACAAAATAAGTCTTTATATAAGATAAATGATCTTGGATTAAAAGCTTGACTCTTTTTTGCCAGATAAGTGTGAGTTTTGGTTTGGTTGGTTGTTTCTTTTTTATCTGAACCAATTTTGAGGATGGAGTTCACTGCATGGGACCACAAACACTTGTGCCACCATGAGAGGAAACTTTGTAGGGAAAGAAAGGATGAAAAGAATGAAAAACAGGGTTGTGTCTTCTATTAATACTGATCATGGAACTGCAGTTTGAGAAATAGCTCTTCCTTTGTTATTTTTATGTTGATACCTGTCTCATTGATAAAATTTTCTGTTGATTAATGGTATTATTGACACTTTTAAACATCATGGGTTTCTTGGTTTGTATTGTTTGGATAGCCTAACTATTTTTAGACAGCATCTTTTTCTCCTTTCTAATTGTTTTTCTTTTTACATGTAGGAATGTCAGAACCTTCTAAATAAATACAGAAATCTGAACCTGGAGCTAGTGACTCGAATCATTCGAGATGGTGGACCATGGGAGGATCCAGTATTACAAGCAATTCTTAAAGCAAAGCCTGTGTCCCAGGAATTAGGTACTTCATTTATCACAATAATTTTCTAGAGTACTTTAAAATGTGTTCAGTTATGGGGTTTTTTTTTATATTGGGGTCAGGTGTTGCCAGCTGGCATTACACACAATTTTAACTATTTTTCTGTAGTAAAATGTGCTGATCCCTTTTATCGTTTGAAAGACAGCTAAATTTCTTTGCTAGTAGTTTAAAGCTGCTTTTATAGTGTAGAGATCAGATTGTTCAGACACAAGTGGCTACTGAGCAGTCCATAAAATTCATAGAATGGATTTTCCAAATCCAAGTGTGCACCCCCTGGAAGAGCATGGACAGTTGACTTCAGTCAGGCTGCTGAAATAACACGATTGAGAGGGTCTGATGTGTGTTTGTCTCGTGGCACTCTGACTCATTGAATTTTTCTCTTCAGTTGTAAATACTTGGTCTTGTGGCTTTTCTTGGTTCTGTTTACAACGATGCCCATGGCTACATGTAACAGCTGCTTTCTGTTTATGTCTTTGTAATTCCTGGAGTTGGGAGTAGGGGAAAGGTGCAGTGCATGGGAACGAAATCACTGGAATGTTAATGGAAGTTCATAAGAGGAAAAATACCCAATCTACATAAAGTCTTTACTAACATCTTAAGGAACATATTTCACAGAGAATCTCTTAAAAGTTGATTTTATTTGATAGTGGTGGAAAATGCTAGTTTTTCTCTAGTTACTGTGGTGTAGGGCATGATACAAACTCATCACTGTGTTTATGACAATGTGTTCATTCTGGAGAGAGGAACAGGCCTAAGTCAGAACAGCTCAGTGAGCCTGTCCTTCCTTAACCAGAAAAAGGGTTTGGATGGCAAATTAACATCATTAAGTCTTTGCTGTTCCGTCTCTTTCGTGAAGCAAGTGCTTGAGCAACAGATTTACCCATGATTTTTATCATATATCTGATAAAGTTCTAGTCAAATACCTACAGAAACAAAATGCAAACAAAGATGAACCTTGTTTTGTTCTGCATTGCCTGATTTTGGTGATTATGGTGTGGAATTAGGTGTCGATCTCCATCTCTCCAGCAAAGAATTCGTTTAGTCCTTTGCTATGATGATTCTCTTGATCATCAGGAGGCCTTTCTATGATGGGTAACAGTTTGGGGATGTTAACTTTTTTTTAACCTGGCAGACTAGGAATGAGACTACCTGTTGTCACTAGCTGATCATTTTGTTTCCTTTGTTTCAGGCTGCATCTCCTTCCCCTCTGCTATTTTCTCTCCTTTTATCTTCTGATATCCCCACACACACCCTTGACACATCTCACCTGTGATGACAAGCATTTTATTTTAGATAATTATATTTTGGAAGCTTGTCCTTTCTTCCTCTACAATTTGATTCTTGTGAAGTCTTACACAAAGCAAACATCCTGTGCTGCTTTACAGCAGTATTTGGTGTATATTTTGAAACGTGGCCACGTAGTTCCCTCAGGGATCATTATTTTAAATGGGAAAAACTGCCTATTATTGCTGAATCACCAACCATTACTTACAAAAGTCAGATTAAGTACATTCTATCTGAAATACATAATCCTGTCTTGGATTCATTAACTACTGGAGCTTAGGCCAAGACAAACCTCTCTTTGTTTGTCTTTACATGAGTTGTAGTAAACTGGGAGATGTCACATTCTCTTTGGAGATGGCTGGAAACAAAGGCAGTCATTGAGTTTAAAGAAAAATAGTAGGGTTGAAACAGCAACCATCAACTTTAAGGTGAGCATCTAGCAGAGAACATTACAGAGGTGCAGTGGGAGAGGAGACTGTCCCAAGTCAGAGTCTCATTTATGGAGCAGGAGGGACCTAAGAGTTCCCCACACAGAGTGGGAATGATAGAACAGGGTGAGCTGTACTGAGGACTGCAGTTCTCCCTCCTTTAGAGGAAAAGGATATTACAGCCTTAGATGTGCAGCATTTCCTTAACATCAGCACTTAGCCAAAGCTGAGTATTTCTAGCCTAATTTTTCAGTAATCTGTTGGGTAATGTTTGCATAAAATACAGAGGATGTGGTTCATTATCCCAAGTATGGTGACTCAAAAAAAGGAGAGGCCTTTACTTGGCTTTAGGGACTTTTCTGTATAATCACTTTTTCTTGCAGCTCATGACCACCGTTAGACATTGGCTTTCCTTTTAGTCGTTTTTAGTCTTTTTTTACTGAGTTTGTTCCCAATAGTGCTACTGGATAGTGGGAATGAGATTTTTTTTTCCTATAGTGCATCTGTTAACAGATAAAATTGAAACCTGACACCTTGAATAATACCGAAGTGTTCATTAGCATGTAACACTACTAGTTTGCATAAAAATAAAGATGTTAGAGAAATCTTGGTTTTGAGGATAAGAAATTATTTCAAAGCAGGCATCCTAAAAAAAAAAGTTTAAACTGAGAGCTTGTTGTACAATCTCTTAATTTTGGGGGGGGGGAAATTCTTTGTTCAGATTGTGGTTTTCAGTAACCATTTCTTAAGTATCACTTTAAGTTACTTGTAACTTTCTTAATGTAGATTTCTTCTAAGGTATGAACTTTCAGCCTTCACTGACTTTAAATTGACAATCTTTAATTCTTTCTTTAAAACATTCTTTCTTTGAAACACTAAAAGTTAAAATATCACTCAAGGCTACAACTGTAATACTTTAATCCAAAGTGATACTACAATCTGTATGCTCTTTTATAATAGAGATACAAAGCATGTCTTCTATGTATTTCTTAATTTCCAGTTACTTAAATGTTAAGTAATTTGAGTATCTCACTTGAAATGATTTCTTGCTTCTTAAGGCAACAGCATGTGAATTGTAGGTAACTTTTTTCACCACTTTGAGGTCTTGTATTTTAACGGATAATGAGTATTTTGGGGTTTTTTTAAATATTGATAATAATAGCTTTGGAAGTGATGTCGATCCTATATTTCTGACAATCACACAGATTCCACTGCTGAGAAAAGGGGGAAATTTCTTTCTCCAAAATGTTCACATCATTTCTATACAACAAGTATTTTACTAATCCTTTGCAGCACCTTGTGTTAATTTGTTAGAAACAAAATACTGAATTAGATAACTGGTTGAAGAAAAATAACTATTTCTGTTTCCAAGCAGAAGGACAGATTTCTTATGGTATTTAATTAAATATTTGCTAGATTTTTTTAGCAGAGCCTTTATTTTTTTAACATTATTTGTTATTAAAAACAACATTACATTTAGATATATTTGTTGTTTGGACTTCATATTCTAATTGCCTTTAAATCTTTCTTTTCTGTACAGTTAACAAATATTTAAGCTCTGAAAATCCACTGTTCTTTGAACTCCGTGCCAGATACCTTATTGCCTGTGAACGCATCCCTGAGGCAATGGCTCTTATCAAATCTTGCATAAATCATCCAGATATCAGTAAAGATCTGTATTTCCATCAAGCTCTTTTCACCTGTCTTTATATGTCACCATTAGAAGATCAGCTATTCCAGGAGGTATTGTTTGTCAGTATACATTTATTTTTGTAATGAAGTGGTGCTTTATGCTTGCTGGGTACAAGAGGAGCATATGGAACTCTGGTTTTGTAGAACCAAATGTTATAAAATCAGGCAACTGCACTGGTGTTGCTTTAACTTAGTGCTGGCTTAAGTTTTGAAAAGTTAAATGTTAAGTGCTTACAAATCCTGTTGACGTAAATGCAATTTTTTGGTCAAGTGTTCTTCATATATTCCCTAAATAACTCGAGTCATTAGTATTTTGTAACTTCAGTGTATTGACTATTTTACTATTGACTGTTATTTTAGTAAAAGCACTTGAGCCTAATTGATGTTAGTCATACATTATATAGTTTTAAAGTTTTTAATGGTGCCCTAGTATGTAAAATGACACTTGAGCTGAATGTGGCCCTGTTTTACCACTGATAGCACTTACTAGATAACAGTGCTTGTTTAAGAACAAGCTACCATCATGCAAAAAAATGCTTTTGTGTGGTATTGTAATTTCTCCATTATTCTGGTCATTACTCTAAAGAGCTCTAAATACCTCCAAAATCCTTATTTATAGATGTACACAAAAGCTGTTCCAAAGATATCCCATGTCTTCAGCAATTCCTGAAGTTTTTAGTATAGAACGATCTGATAGGTTTTTATTCCATGTCAGCAAATTGATCTAAATCGATTTTATTTTAATTATATAGCACTTGTTGAGGACTGATTGCAAGAGTGGAATTGAGATCATCTGCAACACTGAAAAAGAAGGGAAGACTACCTTAGCCTTACAGCTGTGTGAATCCTTCCTAGTCCCACAGCTCCAAAATGGGGACATGTATTGTATATGGTAAATACTTTCTTTCTGGGGAAGCAGCTGAGCAGGAAAGAAATGCTGATTGCCAAAATGAAACTCACCTTAGGCTATAATTACCTAGGAAATGTAGCATTTATTATTAGCAATATGCAGTCTGTAGACTCTCCAGCCATGCAGGTATTTTGCTCTGTAGCTGTAGTGTCACCAATGTGCCTAAAAAGAGAATATATGGCTCTGAAAATGTGCTGTTAATTGGGGAAACTTCTACATCATAAACAGAGCTGTCACCTAGGTGGTCCTCTGGAAAACATTGAAGATGGCTTCACACACATTGAATCATCTTGATACTTGGACTTGTTTTTAGGGCTATGAAGTGCTTTCTAGAGAGTTGTCAACAAATTTCATCATTCTGAGGACAGAAAGATGGCTAAGGAACATAATCCTTGTGTTTAGCCTGTATCATTTCTCTAAAGGAGCATCTGCATTCCTTGATAAAATATGCTTTGTTTCATTAAGCAGTTGAAGCAAAACATTTTAGCAAGGATTTGATAGAGATCAAGTTATTAATGTGCCTAAGTAATTTTAATGTGGAGTTTAGAATCTACACAGGATTTCTGTGTTCCTAGATTTCAGGAAATCGAAAAGCTTTTTTGTCTTGAGAAAGTAATGAAGGTTAGATATGATAATGTTTGGTTTGTTATTAAATTTTTTCCTTAACTTTTGGACTGTTGGATGAGTAATTGTTGAATCAACACCGTTTGGGTTATGATTATGATATCCATTTATAGTACAGTATATTGGCAAAAGCTACTGGTATTTTTCATTAAGTCTGTCCTGAAAAAGATGGACAGACCTGTCCCCACAGGACAGGTGAAGTTCAACCACAAAGGTGCAGAGTTTGCGTGAGCACAGTGACCAACTTGGGAATTGAATCCCTCTTTGCTGATTCCTGCCCAAATGCTACATTTACCTGTTTTTTACTAGGAAATTACAGGTGTAACCTCCATGTATTAGTGCTTTCTGTTTGGGAGATTCAGTCTTTTAAGAATTGCATTTTTAATGTTGTCATTAGCCCTCTTTTTTATATCTTTTGCTGCAATAGCATATTAACCTTGCTCTTACCAAGTCCATAAAAGCTTAAGCACAGGCCTCAGTGTGAACTAATTGATCCCATCCAAGCAGCTCAGGTCATGAGGTACTACACTATTCTGCCATAATAATTGTGCCAATAGAAAACTACCCCTGCCTGTGTTATCTCAAGTTTGTCATCTGTGCCCTGATCAGTGGCACTGAAATATCTCAAGTGCTGCTGAATTCAGCATTGAGAGAGTCCAATCAGCTCTTCCAGAATGCTTTAATCCTTGATGATATCACAGTCAGAAATGGACTTGAGAAAGAGAAGCCACCATATTGACACAGAAAAATAAAACTAAAACGCTAAAATATTATTTCACCTCAGGATTTAGGCAAATGGTGGTTAACACCTTGTTCTTCACCCATGGAGCTGTTCCTTCTGCTTTGTTTTCTGCATTCCTTTTTCAGGACCTAAGAACTGAACACACAGCAAGCCATTTGAACCACTCATCTCTCAAAGAGTAATTTGATTTTTCTCACGTTTTCTGGGATTAGCATTGAAATGGCTTGCTCTGAAATGGTATGAGGCAAAGCAGAGAATAAACTGTATTATTCAATTGTAACGTACAACAGCAAAAATATTCAGTTCTTACTTCTGTACTCGAGGCTGAGGCTTTTACTGAGTTGTTATGAATGGTTTAGTGCATGAAGACACTAATCTCAAACTTGTATGTGAAGTTTGTGAATATGTAGAATTCAGATTTCCAGCCTGGTAAAGGCAGAGGTGAACAGCTGCTGTCTTTAGAAAACCAGTAAGGCTAATTTTTTTTGTGTGTAGAGCTGCTTAGAGATCTTCCTTTTCAGTTACCTCCAGAAGCTTGATCCTTCTTTCAACTTTAGTTCTCTTGGGTTCTGAATGAAAGAAAACAATCAAGTTCTCAATGTCAAGCAGATTGTAAAGCTGTCCTCAATTTAAAAGGGGAGTTTGTTTTGTCACAGGTAGTTCTGTCACTTCATTCAGGCTCTGAGCTCCCTAAGAGAAGCTTAATCTGAAAAGGTTTGTCTGATTTGTATCTGGCACAGACTAGAGACTGGAAAATCAGCCAAATATTTTGTCAGTGACTGGGTTTGTTTTCTGAGGGAGCAGACTGGTGCAATAGAAAAGTGTCTTCCTTCAGAAAACGAAAGTCACTTGGTCCCGTTTCCATTGTCATGTTGTGGTGGGATTTCTCCTGAGTCCTCACTACAGCTGCTCCTGTGTGAAATCTTTGTGCTGGGAAATCTTCTCATGACTCCAAGTTGGTCCAGTTGCCTTCTTGAGTCTCTGAATTAAAGTGCATAGAACTTCTATGCTGTAAACTTCAATATTTTATAGGCTAAGCACATTACCTGGGCAGGAGCTCTGCTGCAGAGTTTAGCATTAATCTGTTCTTACATTTCCTTGTCTAAGATCATGGAGAAGCAGAGTAGCTGTAGAGCCTGATACTTTAGTGTAACTGCTCTTGGCAGAAAATTGTATTGTAATAACTGGAGAACATCACTATTCCCTGCCAGCAGACCACACCAGAAGCTGGCTTTCTATGATACTTCCATTTTCCACATTCAAAAGCTTCTTTTCCTGAAGGACTCTTCATCCTTGCACTCACAGTGACTTTATCCCAAGAGCACACAGAGCTTGCTGTTCAGCCTGGTGTCTATTACCTGTGGTGTTAAGGGCTGGGTGCTGTACTATCTGATTTTATTGTGCACTTCTCTGAAACTAAGCTGACTACATTAATGTTTTGTTGAATATTTAATTGGCTAAGTGATAGGAGATACCCTGAACGCTTTAACAAAGTCATTAAGTTGCATTTTCCGTTGTGCACGTTGTGTGCAGTCGTGGTGTTAATTAGATCAGTCTTACACCCTCAGATATTATTTTAGTCACAGAATATGCAAATAATTGTCTTTAGTAATGCATCATGCTTAGAGTCCTAAAACTCAATCTAATTGGAATATTTTATTCTGTACTTAATAGGGACCTGATCTTCATTTGGAGTAAACTGCAACTTAAATCTAACCCATCCAAGCAAGTATTTGTCGACCAGTGCTACCAGCTCCTAAGAATTGCTACAAATGTCAGAGTAATTTTCCCTTTCATGAAAGTCATTAAGGATGAAGTAAGTTCTGTTTGTTTTTACCTCATCCACCATTCTTTTTGTAACCAGTTAAAGTAAAGAGAAGTGATGTTTGTATTGTGTAATGACCACTTTTGGTGGAAAGTTAAAAAAGAGGGACTAGGGAAGGACACAATATTAAAAATTTTGTCAGGTTCCAGAGTATGCTTTAATATTGTGATTGCTCTTATGATTAGTTATGTGGATTTAAGATTTACTTTTTTTTACTGAATTCTGAGTTATGTTTCTGTAGCAAGTTTGAGGAATAAGTCCATGGAATAAATGTGAATGATTTATTGGTTGGGTTGTTTTTTTTTCCAGCCTTGACCTCTTAAGGAAATAGATCTTGTGTGATTGTATACACCCTTCATCCTTGTTAAATTCTGAATCCTTTTACCAGTTCTAATCAAATCTGAAAAAAAATGCATAATATAACATAAAGGAAAATTCAGAGTAATGCAGAAGAAGACATAATTTTGCTTTAGAAAATTGGGCTGTATTTCATGCTTCAGATCTTAATCTTCTCCTGCCCCACACAGACATCTGCAAAAGATGTCACTTGCAATGCTTTGCACACAGGCCTCTGAGTTGTTTCCCAATAAATGTTATTTATCATTAACCTGATTTAACAGAGCTTTTTCATATTTTATGCCCTAAATTAATTGTAAATTATTTTGCCATGAGGACTGCTGTACAGATCTAAGTGCAATAATTTGCTGCTGTTCAAGGGTATGTATTCTAAAATGCTTGTGGTGATATTAATATCAACTTCTATTCTGAATAGTCTTATTTTTTAATAACTCACTACTTACGGAGCATTGTCTATATTTGTTAATACACAGTTAAATATAGGAGGTATTAATTATTTCTACCTTTCCTGTACGTCTTTTGACTTTAACTCCTGCCTGTTGGGCAGTGGATTTCTGACCATCCCTCTGAGTTACATGTTCCTGACAGGGCTCCCAGTTTGAAGTGTGGAATAGGAATTCTCCTCACTGGAAGGATGGCTTATCAATTCTGAAAAGTGAAGCCTTTTAGGATGCTTGGCCATATGTTGTTATGGTTTGCCAATATTGTGAGCAATATTACCATGGTTTTTATACAACGCAAGCTAAATGAGTTAGAACAGGGGCAAAATGTAGAGGAACTGTCCAATTATAGTGTGAAACAGCCTAGGCCATGAAGAGGCAGACAGAGGATACTGACAGATCAGGTATGATTTCCTGCAATCTTGGTTTATATCCCCTAATAATTGTCTGTAACTATAGAACTGCATGGGGCAAAGCTGAAGCTTTGTTGACAGAAGCTGTGCAGCTTTCAGTGCAACCCAGATGTTCTTTCTGAGCATTTTTGTGTCTGCATTTATAGTCTTGTTTGAGCAGTATTTAAAAATGTACATGCCTTTAGGTGAAGTTTAGTAGCAGGATGCTTTCTGAACTCCTGCTTTGCAAGTGGATGAATATAAATAAATGAGATGGTGATGTTTGGGCACTGTTTATGTACACTGTCATTTCCTTCCTGCAGGTTGGTGAGGATGGGCTTCAGATATGTGTTGAGATATGTGGATGTGCCCTCCAGCTGGACCTCCGTGAAGACCCCAACATGAAAAGTCTTATTTATAAAGCAATCGCTCATTTTCTGCCCAATGACTTGGAGATCCTCAGAATTTGTGCCCTTTCCATCTTTTTCCTGGAGCGCACCTTGGAATCTTACTACACTGTTGAACACTTATATAAATGTGCAGATGAAGAATACAATGAGTGCACTAGTTCTGTTCAAAACCGTGTGCGTTTTGAACTGCTTCCCATCTTGAAAAAAGGGTTGTTTTTTGATCCCGAGTTTTGGAATTTCTTGATGATCAAGCAGAATTGTTTAGCGTTACTGGGGGATAAAGCCTTGGATGGCTTAAGTGAAAGTACACTGGAAAACTCTGCTGCAAATCCAGAGAAAACAGCAGAGCACGGGGCTCTGGGTGAGGAACGTGTCTGTCTAACAGACGTGAGCAACGGGGAGCTTGACCCTGGGAACTGCTCCGGAGCCCGATCCAAAGGGAATGCCAGAAAGAACCACCAAGCTCCTGAGGCATCCAAAATGTCGGATCAGACTGAACCACGGCACCGCTGCGTGATCTGCAACAAGGAGTTCCTTGGTGATCACATAGTGAAGCACGCACAAGCTCACCAAAAAAAGGGCAGCTTTTCCTGTGTACTTTGCACCAGGAAGTTCAGGCAGAAAGGACTCATGCTGAAGCACTTAAGGAATCATGTCAGGAAGATAGAAAGGCAACATCTCGCTGCAGCTCTCGAGGCTGGTCAGGAGCCTCCTGTTCTTCACGAAGTAGAATGTTCTGGTGTTTCTGTGTCTCTTGAAAATGGGAATTCTGATGGTCCCAAAGATGCTGAACCGGAGGCTACGATAGCTCCGAGTGCTGACCAGGTCCAAGAGGAGCCTGGGAATGCAGAACAGGTTTTTGATGCGGTGGAAAACCATCTCAGTGACCAGGATGATGCTACTGAAAACAGCAGTGACAGCTGTTTTAATAATGTTCCTGATGCTTTAAGTACTGAAAGTTTGCCTGAAGATGACGAGAGCTCCAGTAAAGAGTCACCCATTCTGCATAAAGTGAATGGAGTGTTTTGCCCTCAAAAGGACATCGATGCTTTGGATGAGGAAGGAACCTTTAAGTGCCCTGCTAATGGTTGTGCTCGAGTGTTTAAAAAGATAAGATTCCTCAATAAACACGCAAGAAAAACTCATCCAACCGATCTGAAGGTGCAGCAGCACATCATGAAATGGAATAAAGGAAAATGCCGGTTCTGCCAGAGAAAATTTGCTGATTCCCAACATTTTATAGACCACCTGAAGAGACATGTGTATCCAAATGTTTACTTTTGTTTACACTTTAATTGTAATCAGAGATTTAAGCTGTCGACTGAGCTTGCAGAACATACAAAAAGTCACAGTGTGTTTAAAGCTCAGTGCAATTTTTCAGACTGCTGTGAGCTATTTGAGGAGCTCCCTTTGCTGTATGAACATGAGGCTCAGCATTATTTAAATAAAACACCAGAATGTTCAGAAGACGCAAGCGAAAAAGATTCTTCAGATGATCCTTCAGAACTTTGTAGTTACCAAGACGATGATGAATCTGTTAATGAGAAAGAAACTGTAGATTTACCAATTCCAACCTGGAAGTCAAGGAAGGATTCTGCAGAACCAAAGACATATATTCAAAGCGTGGAGAAGAAAGCAAATAACGTAATTCAGAACGGAAATGAAAGTTCATCTGAGGGTAGTGCTGCAGTTTTGAGTTTGATAGACCAAAAGACACCCGTGTTACAGCCAAATTCTGAAAACTGTAATGTTGTTAGTGACCAACTGGTCAATGGGCACAGTGACCTAGATCAGGCATCATCCAAGGCATCACAGATACCTTTGGACAGAGTAGCAGATGAAACAAGGACAGAGAATGGGTCAGTGTTACCAGTTTTACAGAATTGTCACGATGCACCACAAAACAATGCTCCTCCTGCCTCACAAGTACCTTCTAAACCAAATCAGACAACAGAGACTACTTCATATGGTGTCATCTTAACAAAACCCTATGTTAGACCGTTGCCTCCAAGTTACCTTGATGAACGTTACATTAGCATGCCAAAACGTAGAAAAATTTTGGCTGATGAAGTAGATGCTTATTCTGAACAAGATAAAATTTGTAGCAAATCAACAGAGAGATTTAGATGTGGCAACTGCTTGACCATCTACTGTAATTCAGAAGCACTTGAGGCTCACCTTGCACAAAAGAAGTGTCAGACGCTCTTTGGATTCGATTCAGATGATGAAAGTGAGTCTTGCAGTCCTGGGTTGGTTTCTTTGACAGGAAATACCAGTCAGAAAATGTTTTTTGAAAACAGGAATAGATAAGACAGACACTAATTAAATCACAGTGCTGTGCTAAATGGGAAGTTTAAATTGGATGTGCTGTTTAGGATAAGAAAGAGGTGGTGAGAAGTTGTAGGCAACTCTGATGGAAAAGACTTCTCATGAAACAGATTGGGGTAATTTAATCTGTCTTTCCTTGCATGTTTGAAATTAACTATGTTGAAAAACTCAAGCAGTGTCCTAGATTAAAGAATGCTTTCCATTCTGATCCCAATGCCTTCTCTTTTACAGGTGCCTGATTCAATATTGTGGAGAAAAGTATCAGATGAGGAGTGGTGTGAGGAAACACTACATGAAGAAGCATCAGTTTGTTTCCCAGTTGGCCTTAATCATGAAGCAGTCTCAAATTATATAGAAAAACATGACCTTGATAAAGACAAAGCACATTTTCTAGACAAAACTCACAGAGGAGTAATAGGAGCTCTGCAGGTCTTGAGTCCAGAAAAGTTGCTACAAAATCCCCAAAGTACCAGTTATCCAAAAAGCCATGTTCATTCCAAATGTACGATTGAAGCTTAATGGCACAGTTTTTCTGGCGTGAAAGTGGAAGGACAGTGAGGCACAGAGGTGAGAAAGCAGAGGTGGAAATCCAACCAGCCAATTCTGAAAGCTGCTTTAGTCTGTATGGTTAAAGGGTGTCTGTCCACACAGCTGGTGAGGGATCATTCCAGAAGGTGTTACATTTTTACACTAGGGATAAATGCAGAGAGAAACCATGCATTCTTTTTTTTTTTTTCCAGAGTTTGAGTCCATTATCCACTCAAAAGCGTGGAGCTCATTTTAATAAACTTAGAATCCAAAGAGGAATGTGGAAAGAAATTTTGAGGTAGATGGGATGCTGGAATAGCCAAAAACTTGACACACAGAACATGGAAGAAAAAGTGAGCTGATATGGTATTGTGTGAGACTTGTACACAGTGGAAATCAGGTACATGCAAGAGAAGCCCTTTGCAAGGCCAAGGTAAAGAGTGTCCTGTAAAACATCTGCTGTAGGTGTGGGAAGACCAACACGAGTGACACGTGCACAGATTGTGTGGGTAATAACAGGAAACAAACAGATTTAAACAAATGCAGAATGCTGAGGGGGTTAAGCTTGCCTTACAGAGCAGAGTTAAAATAATATTATGCAAGTACAGAGGTCCCTCAGCTCTTGGTATGGCTGAAAAAAACTTGAGGAGGCAAAAAAAGCACAGCACATGTCAGGTTGGGGTGAGCAGAAAGATCAGGAAGAGGTTGTTCCACATCTCTGATTGCTTAATGGTGGTGGGGCACAACTCAGTACTGTAATTACTTATTTACTGTCTAGAGGAAGGGAGGAAACAGAGATCCACTCAGTCTTGAAGACACTTTGCAACCCTATTTAGTAGCAACCCTTGAAAAGAGAGCCTTTCCCAGAAGCTGGTGAAGGAGTTACTTAAATGTTAAGCACTTTATTCACAATTCACTGTTCATAGAAACAATCAGAATGTAAAGGCAGGAAATAGAAGTCCTTCAGCTCTACATGGAAAACTGAAATTCAGAAGATTTTGAAACCAAAACTATTCTGTTGTAATGTTTGGTCTTCCTACCCTAAAGCAGAGGTGTGGCAAACATTACTGTGCTAATTTATCCTCTAACTTATCTTACACTTGCCACATAAGATTTTTGTTATTTGGGATCCTGTTCTATGCAGGTAGCTGAAAATTTTAATGGGATTGCAGGCAGGGGAGGCACAGTGGTGAAAACTGGAGTTCAGTGACGGAGTCATCCCAGAAATGCAGGGCAGCACAGACCAACTGTTCCTGCTCTGCTGGTACTGAGTAGTTCATCACAGAGTGGGTAGGGCTTAAATCAACAGAAAATTAAGGAGTAAAAAATCAAGGGGTGCATAAAACCCCCTGTTCATTGTAGCAATGGCTCACTTGCAAAGCCAAGGGTTTCTTTGTAAGATAGGCTGTGAAGTAGTTCTGGCACATAAACTCCGTAGTTCAGTAATGCCTCTGCTAATCATCCTCTGTGAAAGCAAACAGATATTTGTATTAATTCTGCTTTCTTTCCCCTTCCTGGGAGGTAAAAGGAATGCAAATTCAGGATCGTGCTCTTGAATTCCAGAAGATTTTTTGCCTTAACTTTGAGTTGGATTAACATGAAAGGTTACAAAATTATGATCACAGGTATGTGTGCATTACATGAATCCCAATTCTGGCCCATTTCCAGAGATTTGTATGACATTCGAGGCACCAAAGAATTTTTTTTTTGCAGTTGCAAAAAACCTGATTTAAATGCATCATTCATTATATATACATATATACACACTATATATATATTTACATGTATAAATACATTAAAAGTTTTAAACGTAAAGTTAATGGGGTCCTTATCAAACAAATGCACTTTGACATTTTTTACTTTCAAGATACCAACTAATTTGTAAGGACCCAGTTACTGTGTTGAATGTTCCCAGGTTCCCCCTTCTTTACTTCATATTGTTAATCTAGTTAAATTTGCTTAAATATATGTTGGGGAAAAAAAGGTTCATTTTAAAATATTACACTTCTGAAAATCCGAAAACCGAGTCAATAGATACAACAAAAATGTTTGTGTAAAATCTTTTCAATGTACCTTTTAATCTTTGGTGCTTTTTTTACCTTTTCCCTGGAGCTCCATGTGTTTCAAGATGCTTTAAAAACATGATTGAGACTTGTATTACCTTTGGTTTAAGTGTGTAGATAAATGCATCTATGTACATGCATAAACTGTGACCATAATTTTTTGTACCCGCATTAAACTCATTTTTGTTCAAAGATGCTTTTCTTGGACACCACCATTTGTTTCTACCATGTATTCAGTATATACACTCTGGAAAGCAGGAAAATGAATTTTTATGTAGGTGAAGATAAGCATCACCTAACAATTATCAGAAATATGCTCAATTGACTTAAAGCAGCAAGTGCGTGGTAACATTTTAAAATAATGACTTTTACTTCAAAAGACATTGCATTTTCTCTAAGCTACTCTCTGATACCTGTTGGTATCTCAGATAGTTGCAGTATTAAGCAACTTCAATCGGAAGCAAAAAAATCCTTGTATCATGTGTGGAATAATTCTACATGCTTTTTAAGGATTCTTTAGTACCTTGAGTATTACCCCATACTAAGCCTGCAACTTCTAGGGCTGAAAAAAGGTTACAAATCTTGAAAGTTGGGGGTCTTTTTGTTTTTTCTTTTTTCCCCAGGCATTAAGCATTCTGTGCTATAATTGGAAACCCTTCAAGATGTGTCACTTTGATTCAATAAATGCTGAAGTCCATGTGTAACCTAAGCCTCCAAGTCCCCTCAAGCTGCCTGAAGTTATACATGAGCTTAGGAGCTTTGTTGGATCAAAGTTTGTGCAATTCCTGGCTGATAATTGTATTCTAAGAACATTCCTCCAGTTGGATTTGGACTTTCTTTTTCAGGCTGTGTCCTCTAACCCGATCATGTGTCACTGTAAAGGTCATGTAATTTCTGATTCCAACAAGTTGCCGCTTGGTGTAGGCACCTTTCACAAAAAATAAACCCTGAAAGTAGGTTGAAAGTGGTCATATCTGTGGGGAAAGGTCACTGGTACTTTGGTTATTTAGCCATATTCATTAAAATTATATGAATTGTATAGTTTGGATAATTTATAACATTAAACTTTGTGATTTTAATATCACATGGAAGGTTCAGCTGTACTCATTTCTTTTATTGTTTAACACCAGTGCTATGGACAAAAGACCCGAAGGGGGTGGTAGTGTTACTATTTTCTTAATTTATTTGGTACTGTATAACACCTTTCTGATTAAATGCAGCGTATGCATTTTGGGACTCTTAATTTGTAAAAGCTGTTACAGGTTCAGCAAGAAAGGAAATTTGTGCTTCCTTGTTGAATGTTAAATTATTTTACTTTGCATTTTATATAAGAGTACAAATTAAAACTGAGCCATCAAACTGCAATAAATCTACAGTAGTGTTTCATTTTAAAAACCTTTTGTACTGTACATAGATTTGTTCAATAAAACATTGTCTTTGTTGTTGATAGAAATTCGATGTTGTCCTTTGGAGAATCCCTCTGGAAATGCTGCTGTGATGTTCGTAGCTACTGGGTTATGTTTGCTACATGTTGGTTTTGTGGCATCTGTGTAAAGATGCCAGGTCTTGGTGTCCCAGGTGTGTGGATATTTGGATTTGAAATAGACCAAGCTTCAAAATGTGGGGAGCAGTTAATTCCTAGGGCTCAGAATCCAGATTTGGGATTAAAGTCTGGATGCAGCTGTTTTTAAGATACCTCTGCTGGTCAATTGTCCGGTGTAGTTGCTTTTTTCTTCAGCAGGTTCAATACTGCAATTACTGGATAATTTAGATTTATTATTCACAGCCCTGTGTTCTTAATTTTCTTCGACTGTTTTCTGCAAAAATGTGGATGGTGATTTTTTTTTGGTGCGTGTGGTGCGTGTAACTTCAAACTTACCTTTATTTTCCACTTTGGAGAATTTTGACAAGGTCTTTGCCTGAGAAAATTACTAAATGTGGGTGTAAGGGTAAGGGTTTTCAGGTCCTCTGCCATGTGCATTTTACCAGCAAAAATATTTATCAAAATGGCAATGTGTACAGGAACCATTTGATAAATTCATTGTTGAATGTATGAACACCAAATGTAAGCTTCTCTGCCCCTCCTCAGACAGACAGGGGAGAGAAAATACAAAAGCCCTTGTAGTGACTCCTTGAGTTACAACAGCAATTTAATGTTACAAGAGTTCTGTTCACCTTTGGTTTATGTAGGCTAATAATTTTCCTGCTTCTTCCCCTTTAGGAATGCCAGTTCCTGCTCAATGCTCAAGTCAATTAAAAGTTTGAATAGAAACTCTGTAGGGAATTCTGGGTTATGAGGAAGAGGAACAAAAAAAATGCAAGCTACTTGTGAGATTATCCCCTTTCTACCCCCACCACCTCCAAAGGAGAAGAACTTACAAAGTAAAGGTAGAATCCTGCTGAAAGGCTTGGCCTTGGTTTAGAACAAGAAAGGGGCTTTTTTTTTTTTTTTTCCCCCCTGAATTCCAGAAGATTTGGTTAGGTATCACTCCCCTGAAGGCTGCAAACCTAAAAAGGTTTATGGAAAAATAAGCAAAATGAAGAAAAGGTAATTTGTATTTCTCAGATGCATTTTCTAATTGTTAGTTTGCAGGCTCGATACTAATAAATCAAGAATATTAAATCAATGTACACGTGAGGGGAAATTCGGCACAGCAGACAATGAGCATTATTACGTTAAAGCTTTCCAGATGCTTTGAGACTGGGTTTTTATCTGAATGTTGAACTTCAAATTCATGGGTGATATTGGTTCAGTTGTTTCTGGCTTATATGGAATTCTTTGCTCCAGCTCAGGAGAACAGCTCTTATTCCAGCTGAATGTGTGTTGGTTTTCCTGCTGGACCTGGGTTTGGAATTCCAGGCAGCTTTAGCACAAAAAGGCAGTCTCTTTATTTATGTATAGTAAAGCAGGGCCTGGGTGAGTGTTGGCTTTTTCTGCCACAGAGAGGTCAAGCACTCGTTGCAGGTTTCTTTTCCTTGGCACGTAGCTCGGCTGAAGCTTCTGCTGCCTTCGATTGCTTTTTTTTTTTTGNAGCTCCTGCACACCGAGGAGCTGCTGGCGCTCACCGACACCGTCACCAGCCGCCTGGTGCACCCGGAGAGCCGGCAAGGTGCGCGGGCGGCGCCGGGCCTCTCCCCGCCGGGGCCTGCGGAGCGGGG
>VZRJ01002330.1:37485-211679 GCA_013397565.1 Ptilonorhynchus violaceus
TGCCCGAGGGGGTTCCGGAGCTCGCTGGTGCCGGGGTCGCTGCCGAGAGGCTTTTCCTGCACCGGGATTTGGCTGCGCGGAGTTTGGGGTTGTTCAGGCCGAGGAGGTTGCGGTGGCCACGGGCTCGTAGCAGATTTGCAGCTTTGGAGCGCATCTTTTTCGCTCTTAGACCCCTGCAGCGAGCTCTGGGCACGGCTGTGCCCTGTTAGTGCTTAAAAGTATTGACAGCTCGAGAGTCTTTCGCTGTTGGCGTAATCACATTTGCTTTCAGGTTTTGAAAGGGTAAAACACGAATCTAACGTTGAACTTATTTTTTTGCAGAACACTTTCACTTGTGGCCATCCCCCATCGCTTTCTTGAGATTTATTTCATCAGTCTTAATTTTTTACGTGAATTACCTGAGGCGACTAGGTTTGTTGCCCTGAAATATGCGCATCCCAAAGCCTGGAGTATGTTCCATGGGATATAACTAAGACCTGTACGATCTGCCCAGCACGTTTCTTTAAAAGGTCTTTTGCCTGTAGTTTTTTTCCTCACCTTTTTGATTTACTTTTTGCAGTGGTTGTAGGTTACATGAAAAGATTTTTGTTTTTTGCTTTAGCTATTAGTTTCTTTCTGGTTAGATTTCAAGTTTTTATAGGTCCCATGTTGGGTACCAGCTGCAGTTCAGAATGGGGACTGTCTGCTGCAAGTGCTTTAAAAGTGAATTTAAGTTTGTCAAGTTTCCTGATTCTACCACAGAGCCTTGTAGCTGAATTTTTTATTGTTGCCTTTCAATGCAATGTTGTGCTAGGATGCATTTTCTTATGAACGTGGGAGTTGTAACCATATTAATGTGGAAATAACACAGATTTAATTCCCATTTCCATCAGCCTTCAGGAAGGAGGTGGAACCTCACTTTCACAAACTGCCATACATTGCTGAAACACTTTACTGGAATTCTTGTTCGAGCAACGTTTGCAAGCCTTTGGGTGTATTCTGTGTCTGATGTGATTAGGTCAGATTTCAGTTTACAAACAAATTTTCGGTCTTTTCATGCCGTGTCACCTTGGCTCGTACTATATTTGGAGGTCAGGAGTTTAAGAAATGGCCTAGGTTTGGGGTTTAATTTTGAAAGAAACTAACTTCAATTTCCTTCCTTGCAGAAGCCATCCATGCCATTCTGGTTTACAGCCAGAACGTGGAAGAACTTCTGAGGCGCAGGAAAGTCTACAGAGAAATCATCTTCAAGTACCTGGCAGCACAGGGAATTGCAGTGCCCCCTTCCTCGGAAAAACACCTCCTCATCGAGCGTGTGAGGCAGTTCTGGAGTGGGCAGCTCACAGCTCGAGCCTCAGACCCGGGGCACAGGAAACCACACGTAGAGGTGAGTGCTGCTGGCTGGAAACCCTCAGGATGCTGGTGGAAATGTTGTAATGCACATCCAAAATGGGGCTCCTCACCTGTAAGAAGGTGAATCTGCTTCTAGAGACAGTGGAGTCAAAGCAGCACACTCTGTAAGCTGTTTGCCTTCTCCCTCTTGCACAATGGATTTTAGCAAATTTATATGTGCCAGGTCCCTGTCATTTGTTTTCCCTTTTATTGATAACGCTTAATACAGCATAAGTAAATGTGTTTGGGCAATAACAGGTTGTTTTGGAGTTAAAAACTGTTACATTTAGCAAATCCTCGTGGTGTAATGCACACATTCACAAATTAAAGTCGATTTATTTATCACATACATCTTTCTTGGAGTTTGTTTTCTCTTAATTCTTGTGGCTCTCACCACTTTGAAGAAATGGGAAACGTGAAGCTGTGTAACAGAATTGGAAATTAATTGCAGTTTGTGGTGAAACAAATACAACATTTCTATACAGAAAACTCCAAACTTTTCATGCTTAATTACTTAATGCTTATAACACAGTTTAATATTTACTAGACTTTGGTCTTAGCAAACTTGACATTTGATTTTCCTCTAAAAAAAATCTTGCTGTCAAGTCACAAATACTGAAAAGCCCTACAAAGTAACTGTACATTTAGTTCCAAAAAACATGTTACCTTATATCCTTCCCCTGCCCTTTTCCAGTAGAACCAGGATTTTCCTCTTTGTTTATAAAGAGCCCAAGATGCTGAAGCACTTTCTAGGTGTAATTCAAGGAACCTGTCCTGCTTCTCTGGATAAGATAATGATGTTTGTAACAATAAATGAGATTTTACTTTGATGTTTCTCTTCAGGCACTCTGTCTCAGGATGTTTAAAGAATTCTTAGAATGTTTAATAGAAGTATGTAGATGATTTTACGTTTTTCTGAGTGATAATTTTGCTGAACAGTTCAAAGTAAAAAATTTGCTTGATTGCAGAGTCATGGAGAGGGCCCGAAGTCACCACAAGATGACATTGATGGTCTCGGAGGAGAATTCTGCCAATGGTACTTTGAACTCCTCAATTCCCAACATCCTTTGGGACTAAAATCTGAAGAAAGATGGGGACCACAGCATTTCTGGGAGGACGCCAAGCTGAAGTTCTGTTACAACACGTTGGAAAGAAACGTGGAGCAGTACATCGGTGCGGACATGGTGAGCCTGCGGCTGCTCTCCCTGGTGAAAGAAGAATGCCTTCTCTTCAATCCCAACCTGCATTCCAACGGCCTCAAATGCGCCATGTCCCCTCACGGATTGGTCCTGGTGGCAGTGGCTGGCACGGTGCACAGAGACAACGCCTGTTTGGGAGTCTTTGAGCAAATCTTTGGGCTCATCAGCTGTCCCTCGAGGAACAACACCTGGAAAATCAAACTTGTCAATCTTAAAATAGTTGGACAGCACGCTCTGGAGCCCGGGATGCGGATTGAGGAGCCTTCCATCAAATACGAGTCGCACCAGCTGCGGGAATTCTACGATGGAAACGAACTGGTTGTGTTTGAGCCTCAGAAATTCTGAGCACTTCTGTCACAGGGTTCTTGTTCTGTGTCCCCAAGCAGACAAGTTTGAGGTGGTTCCCCGGGCATCCTTTTCTAGCACTGTCTTGGATCAACCGGTTGGTTTCATAACTTGCAGCAACACTGTATGAACCAAATGCTCTAATAGTTATTTTGTATATAATTACAACAGAGTTCTTAATGTAATAGTTGTGATTTTTTTTGTATGGTTTCTCAAAATAAGTATTTTATTTACTCTGAGCTGCTTTATTACAGGTACTGGAGGTCAATTTGTTAACACTGGGTTACAGTGATAGGTCATACTAAGAAAAGTATCCAATTACTACTTAAGAACTGAAATTATTGCCACTGCAAAACTTGAAATTTTTTTTTACTCTACTTATTTATAACAGATTAGAGGTAAAAGGAGCTGAAAACTTCCAGCATCTTGTTTGGGAGCTTTGTTTTAATTTTCTAGCTTCACCATTTCAAGTTCTGAAAACATAAAAACATTCCCTGTAACATCAAAACCAAAAGAAGCGTTCCCATGTTTGTCAGGGTAAAGTATGGCTGGGTGAGAGGAAACAAGAAGATTCAGGTGTGCACAGAACTGATTTTTATGAACAGTCTGAATGTTGGTTTCTCCTTAAAATTTTCTAAAATAGTTTCTAAGCAAAAGTTCAAATAATGTGTTGGAATGTTCTTTCTCAAACAGGTGAGTTGAAGCTTCTTCAGCTACCGATGTATAATAAATAAAGACCAACCAAAATATAAAATTTGGAAGAAGAGTTTTGTCATACATGTTGAAATTTACTGTCTGTAATTCAACTAAATATTTTGTTGTTTGTGATTTGTAACTGGCGGCAGAGCTGTTCTTTTAGTCGGTGGGTTAAGTACAAAAACATTCCAGTCGTTCATGCCCGGTAAGTTCAGAGTGCTGAATACAAGGAGCAGTGTGGAAAATCAGCTTTTACTGGGGCTGGTACCTGATGGACTTGTCCTTACTCCTTCAGTTCTGCACAGAGTGCACAAGAAAATGTGAAATTGTCACAGCCTCGTGAGCTCTGGAAATCCCTGTTCTGTGGTGGGGTGGAGTAGGTGCTCTGTGATTTATTGGTGACCTGTTCTGCAGCTGATCAGGCTCTTCAGAATCTGCCTGTGCTCATTAGCTGCTGCATGATAACTGCTTTCTTCACAGGATATCTTGGATATTTTTCCAGTGCTGTGATTAATGTTTATAATAAATATCCTTCCTGAGAGGTCGAAATTCAGTTTTCAAATCATTTTCCACTAAGTGTTTGATAAGGGTAAATTCTGCAAGGGGATCACATTCTGTAAAAAGAGAATTAGAGGCCTTCATTAAAGATACCAAAATCACAGGATTTTGCTTTTAGCTCATGCAATGTACTTCAGTTTTTGAAAAATTTTGAAGACCTGCTGCGGTTTGAAAGTTTGTATTTCAGGAAACAAAGTAGAAATCTGAAGTTAAACGTAGGTGTGACTGCAGGAGTGCTAACAGTGCTGTGACCATCCCTGCTGCCTGCAGGAAATCCAGGGGCTTTCCTCGAATGTTAGCAGGAGTGGCCTGTGGGTGACATCTGGTGGCAGATCCATCACTTGTCTGGAGCTGCAGTCCAAGCCTGCTTTATCCCATTCCTTTTCTGGCAACGAAATAGCCTAAAATTGCCAGGGTTCCCCTTGCTTTGCTCTAAAGGAAAGCTGGAAGGGAATCCCTCAGCCCTTGATAAGGATGTTTAAAGATTTCAACCCATCTGAGGTGCCAAGCTGTGATATTCAGGGTACCTGTTGTTGTAGGGTCGTAGAGGGAGACATTACGGTGATAAGGAGGCTTGCTGGTGATAAAATTTCAGCTGGCTTGGTAACAAATGCAATTCTTTTGCCATCTGCTTCCCTTGTTTTCAGTATGCCTGGCTCTGGTGACTGGGATCATTAAGGCAGCATAGTTGCTTTTTCTAAATATTGCTTCCAACTGCAAATCTTAATCACCTCTCAGGCCCAACAGGAGGATGATTCCCTTCGATTGGAGGTGCACCATGCTCTCTTCCAAGTGTACATTCTTTTTCTTTCCCAGGTTCCCCAGTTCTTATTGAAATGCCAAGGAAACAGCCAAATAAAATACATTAAAAATTGTGTTTGAACAGAGGAGGTAGACATGTCCAACCCATAACATTTTGTATGGAGCAGAATGAAAACTAACAAGCCTCCTATCTTGGATAAACTTAGAGAAAAACCAAAAATACAGCATTTATTGGGCTTGTTGCCAGTAGTAATTGCCCTTAGAGAAACTCTTGAGAGATGAGGGTTAGAACAGAGCAGAGAATTTTGTGGAAGTGGTTTTTGTGCAGAGAGGCATCTGCTGGGAGGAGCAAGGGGCGTGTAATTCGTGCACAGCCACCTCTTCTCTGCCCTCTGAGAGCAAACTCACCAGGGCAATAACGTCCTGGTGTACATGCTGCCATAAATCACTCATTTTAAAACCAGTAAAAGCCAAGGCTTCTCATCTAGATGAGGTTTGGGTGCCTTGCCAGCATTTTCCCACATAAGACTATGGAAAGGAAATGGTGATTTTTAACAACTTCAGTGTGATTTAACAAAACAGGCTCATCTTTTATATCTGAGCTCTCTTCCTCCTCAGCTGAGGTCTGCCACAAACCTGGTGGCTTGTGTCTGAGGGCCTCGAAAAGGAGAAAAAGAGGAGTGTTTGTCCCTAATAATGGACAGGAGCAGTTCTCAGGGAAGGAATGAGTGAATAAATTAGGGATCCTCCACCAGGAGAGATGGCGGCACCTCCTCTGCTGTAGGAACTGTGGAATTGAGCAGAACTTGCAGGTGCCACATCCACATCTTGTTCAACACTTCCAGGGCTGGCGATTCCACCCATTCCCAGAGCAGCCTGCTCCACTGCCTCACCACCCTTTCAGGGAAGACATTTTTCATAATATCCGATCTAAGCCTCCCCTGGCACAGCTCGAGAGCATTTCCTCTCTTCCTGTCTCTGGTTCTTTGGGAGGAGAGAACAATCCCCGACCTCATGCACCCTCTTTTCAGGTAGATGTGGAGTGATAAGGTCCCCCTGAGCCTTCTCCAGGCTAAACACCCCCAGCTCCCTCAGCTGGTCCACCAGACTTGTGCTCCAGACCCTTCCCCAGCTCTGTTCCCTTCTCGGGACACTCTCCAGCCCCTCAATGTCTGTCCTGTTGTGAGGGGACCAAAACTGAACACAGGATTGGAGGTGTGGCCCAGCACAGGAGACAATCATGCCCTGGTCCTGCTGGTCACAATATTCCTATTCCTGACACAAACCAGGATGAATCTGTTCTTCGTATCCCAACTAAGGCACCAGGAATTTCCATCAGTGAGGTGCCACTGGGATTAAGGAGCAGTGAGCATACAGATGTTGGTGGGATTTGTCAGCCTGCTTTGGAAGCTGATAGAAAATTATTGCAAGCGTCCTGTGAAGCAGCCTGGCTGACTCCACGTGTGCTGTTCGAATACCACGCTGTAATTCCAAAATACCAAAGGTTTTGCTTTTTCCTCTTGGCAAAGTGGCAGAACCTGGCAAGTGTAAGGAAAAACCTGTTCTCGTGTTCTGTCCTGACAGCTGTCCCAGCCCATTGTCGCCGAAAAGGCTCTTTTAGACACCCCTCGTTGTCTCTGGGCCATCTGGGTTCTGTGGGTGGGTGTTGCGCTCAGGTTTTGTCCCAGAGTGAGCCACTGACAGCGTCCCGAGTTTCTGCTGCAGGATTTTAGCCCGAATCAGGAGGCTCTTTGGAAGAAAACGCTGCCACACCCGCGATCCCTGCGGTTCGATCCCCGCTACAGAGCACCCTCGGAGCGCTCACTCTGGAATCCCCTCGGGACAAAACCGAACCGGGGGGCATCCTGCAGCCCTGTGGCCGGGCTACCCTGCTCGCTGTGAGGCCAGCAGGCTGCGGGACCACCCTGGAGCTGGCTGGCAGGATCCCCCCTACACGTGGATGGTTTGTGTGCAGGCAGCATCCCGGCGACAGCTGGTTCATGCTCCTGGTGCACGGCACTGTTTGCTAACGTAAACACAGCTCAAGGGTGATGAAAATGGTAATGTGGCCTCCTCAGGGCTAAATTAAATTAGTTTTCATCCTAATGCCTCCTTAAAATGTGTGTATATATATGTACGTAGGTATTTTTAACAAGGCTTTCTCTCACTTTCTAGCATTTCCCTTGCAGGATTTATATTTCAAACGGAGCAATTGTCAGTTCCTCTTTAACAGCAACGAGCATAAGACGTCGTGTCAGTGCTTGTTCATCTATTCCTTTTTCTCAGCTCATTAGTATTATTTATTGCGTGGCTGGATTTTGAGTATTAATGAGTTCTTCTCAAAGTTTGCATTTTTTATTGAAATAAATCGATCCGTTTAATATCTCCTCAGTAATTATGTGTTTAGATATATTTGCGCAGTGCCCCAGCTCTAACAAGATTAGTGGCAGGAAAATCCCATTCTGCAGATTAGTGTGATGTATTGAGTTGAACTTTAAGATTTTCCTCTGGTGCTTCATTCTGAAGGTTTATTACAGAAAAAAACCCCACTTTGTCTTCAATTACTTGCTGGCTGATGTGCATCTGAAAGGCTCAGACGAGCAGTCATTATTTTTTTTTCTGAAATTAGAAACAGCTCATGAGATACAAACACTTTGAATGCTGCCATTAGATCTTACGACACTAAAAGTATTTTCAACTTACAATTCAATTTTCCATTTTGTCCGTGGCGTGCATTGTCACGTCTGGGACGTCCTGACTGTGTCTGCATCCCCATCACCAAAACCGGCTTGGCCTGAGGAATTTTTATTAACACAAAGTTTCAGTTGCTGGTTTGAGGGTTGAGAATAAAGAAAACAAACGAAGAAACCCACTGAGGGAAAACCCATTTCTCTTCCTTCCTCGGGGTCAGCCTCAGTCAAACCCCCTCCTGGTCTCCTCACCCTTTGCTGGGTGTTACCCTCAGTCCCTCGGGACACCCCTGCCCTGCCATGGGATCAGGGAGTCGCGGTCCCTCAAGGGCGTCACCCCAGCGTCCCTCAGGGTTGTCCCTGCCCCAGCTGTGCCCCCCTTTGGCATCAGCACCTCCTTCCCTGTCTCCAGCTGTGCCCCAACAGCGTCTTCTGCATCTTCCAGGCTGTTGCCAGCCCCTTGGAGCTGCCACTCTCCTGAAACGTGGCTGAGCTGGGGTGCTGTGGATTCCCCCGGCTGCCTCCAGACCCAGTTCTGCATTAAACCTTGTCTTGCTGCTGCTGCTGGTGTGACACAAACTGATAAATATCCGAGTGCTGCCGTGGCACAGATGACTTTGCAGCTACTGTAATAATCATAAAAGTCTCCTTCTGGCTGCGTTCAACAGCTGCTGCCCCCACACACAAAGGGCAAGGACTCTGCTGGAGGCACGAGAACATTGCACAATTTACTTTGATGTCAGTGAAGGGTTAACAGCGAGGGCAAAGACTTTCAGAGCTACAGAAGGTAAAATTCTCCCCCAGGGGAGCTGAATTGTGGTGCTGGTTGGTCTTCCGTGTCTTTGACCCAGACTGGGATTGTCTGGTGGATCTGCCAGGTTTTGTGAGCTCGGGAAGGCAGTGACTGACAGGGCAGCTCCTGCTTCAGCCCAGAATGCTATTTCAGCCCTTCACAGCTGGCTGGGAAACATCAGCAGCGTCACTGCTGTGCTGCCTGGTGACAAATAAAACCAACAGATCACAAAAAGACCACGTTAAAACATTCTAATTCAAACAGTCTCAAAGTTTTTGCATCGAGGGAGGAACAAACCACCCACGAGCAGTTTTGCACCGCGAGTGCAAACGCTGCGTTTGCCCCGATGCTTTCAGACATGGAGCTGAGGGCTTGGATTCCAACCTAAAGGAAGCTGGATGCTCCCAAGCTGCGGCTGACAAACTCTGGCAGGCAGCTGACGCTGCTGAGCATGATGTGTAGAATTTTATTCAACCCTGCCATGGAAAATGTCTGGCTGTGAGCTCCCAGGAATCGGAGGCTCCACGGGGAGAAGCTGGTGTGTGGATGGGTCCTGTGACACAAAGAGGCAGCTCTTTGGAAAAGACCACCCAGACTTGTGTCTAATTCCCTTGGGGTGCCCTAAATCTGGGCTTGGCATCAGAAAGCACGTGTTCTATCTCCCTGTGTGCTTCCCCTGGCCTCGTGCATCCTGGGGAGGGCTGGAGAGGATCAGAGGCTTTGTATTTCCGTGTATTTCCATATCAGCTTGCAGTAACTGGAGCATTACAAATTAGGGAATGGGCTTAAAATTATTTTTACTTCTTTTATCTTCTCATTCTCACCCTTTCACTTTGAAATTCTGAGCTCCTCGCTTCGCTCACAGATTCCTTCTGCTCCCAGTGTCCCCACAAGAGAGTAACACAGCCCATGCTGGCAAATCCCTGACATTTCCAGTTTGCAAAAGGGAAATCGTGCTCCTGGAAGGTTGTTCTCCTTCTCCTAGTCCCAGTGGTTGTTTAAACAGAAGTTTAAACAAAAAAAGTTTAAACAAAATGTCTTCAAGGTCTATTTTTTTACCTGGGAAATCCTGGATCTACTGGCTGTAGATACACTTTTTTGTAGTATTCCAGAACGAGAATTGGGCCAGAATAATATGGCTACAGATCCCAGGTCAAAAGTGAAGGGCTGCTGGATTGGATTTCTATTGGTAACTACTTTTTTGGTGGTGTGGTTTGATGCCTGCAGATAAAAATTACCAGATGAACTGTGTGCTCCTGAATGGTGTTCAGGATGTTTTAATTTCAAATCCTTGCATTCTTTTCTTTGAATATTTATGTGGCCTGTGTGTTTTTCTGTATCTTTTCTTCCTTCTTCTTCTAATTCCCTCTTTTTGGAACACTTCGAGTAACTTAACGTTGAATGGGTTTAAAGTTTGCTAAGTCAAATGGGCCAAGTTAACGCTCTGAGAAGTGTTTTTTGTTGATTGGATTTTGTAGTAAATCTTTTTCCAAAGTCCCTTGATTTTTCTAAAGTGCCGGTAAAGTTGTTTTGACCTCTTGAGAATATCTTGTCTGTATTTTCTCAGCTACTGAGTGCACATTAGGAAATACCCTCAAGGAACAATGCCAGATTGAATACTGGAGCTCTTTAGGGTCCTTCTTTCCTTCTTTTTTTTTCTCTCTTTTTGTTTCATTTTAAATCCAGATGTGTATCCCAAAACCTGAGGTGAGTAGAGGGGGAGGGAAGTTGTCTCTTGGAGTAGACCTTTACAAGCTGTGCTGGTGCCTTTGGCTGGGGTGAGCTCCAGCTGAAGGATGGGAAAGGGATGAACTGTTTGCTGAGGAAACAGATTCCTGTAGGAAGAGCTGGGAGTCGGGAGTGCTGAGCTAAAATGTTTTGTTCTATTTTTGTTGGCAAAGTGCAGCCAGAGAAAGGTGATAGCTGCCAGCAGCGTTGATGTGTAGGAGCAGAGAAGAAGTAGTCAGTGGTGTTCTCCTCCACCTCGAAGAAAAAATGAGATCAGAGGGAGCAAATTGGCCTGTTTTGCAGTGCTCCAACCTCTGGTCATGGGTGTGTAGATGAAAAAAAAGGTTTTAATTTGTTGTTGAACTGTAGATACAAACCTGCAGCACTGTTCTATAGGGATGATAGAAAGTGCGTGGCTTTTGTTGTGAGGAAAGCTTTTATGAAAATCTCGTGTTGTTTGATTTGGAAATCAAACTGCAATGCAGGCAACTCTATAGAATGTAGCTAGAACTCATTATGAAAAGGATAAAATAAATCAGTGGGGTTATCAGCTGATACTAAACCATGCTTCAGAACTGGGCAGGTTTCTGTGTTGTATTTGCCTTGTAGTGCAGATGGTTGCATTCTAGTGGGATCAAAGACCTTGCTCAAAATGTACACTGCAAATTGCTGTACAGCATAAACCCTCCTCAAGGCTGCTGTTTGTCAGGAGGTGGTAATGGCAACAAAGGATTAAAAAAAAATAAAAATAAATCGGTCATTTACTAGGCTTCTTTCTGCTCCTTGACATTATTTTCAATGGCATCAGTGGCACTGAGTGTGGCTCTTGGGGCCAAAGTAATGGCAGCAGAGAAGCAAAAGCAGTGCACAGGGAGTGGGTGCTGAGGAATTGAGAGGAGGGAATTGGGAAAAGGTGGTGCTGGAGGTGGGCTGAGTCAGGCATGAAAAAAATGACAGCCTCACATCACCCTGAAGAGTGGTGGTATCGGCGATCACGGGCAGAAGAGATGGTTTTCTCAAACTGGGCAGCTTCCAAAAGATGGAGAAATATTCAGAGGTAAAAATCAGAATTCCAGCCAGCATTCAGCTGCACACTTCTTCAGAGCTGAACTTCACAGCAGCTGCAGTTATAATGCCGTTTTGCAGATCTAACACTTCCAAGATGTGGAAAATAAAATTCGGGATGAATTTTAAGGACGCGATAGGAATAACCAGTGTGGCAGATGTAGATTTAGGGTATTCTGCACAGTCTGAAGGATTTGTTTTTAATGTGAGGCATGTACCTTCACACTCTGTAACGTGCTCTGATTCCCTGACAGATTCGTTCTGCACAGTCCCTCTGGAATATTGGCACTCACACCACCTCCAAACAGACAGTCAAGGTTTGTGTCTGTCAGGACTGTGCTTCATTTTATTTACTGCATGGCCTTTGGGGGGGGGAAAGAAAGGGAATTAATCAAAGGAAGCATGCAACTCTCCCTTCCTCTTTCCCTTTACTTATTTATTTTTGAACTTGAAAGCTTTCAGAACTCCTTATTATTACCAGGGTTCATTTTTTTATTCTTTTTTTCCCAGTGAGGAAGCAGCTGATCTCAGCAGGTGAGGGGCAGGGCGATGAGCTGTTGGAGACAAAAGGCATTTCAAGAGGTCATCGAAGAGATAAGGGGTCCTCTGGTGGTTTCCATGGCTGGTGGGGTGAAGGGAACAGGGTGCAGAGGAACTGGGAGGCCGAGGAGCAGCTGGTTGCCTGCTGGCTGGGGGAGGAGGGTGGAAGTAGGAGCCCTGCCGAGCAGGAACAGGCACAGGGCACAGGCCTCGAGGGGTCACAGTGGGGAAATTTGCCTTTCTCCGTGGAATGTGTTGTACCTGAGAGGTGTGCAGTGTATTTGTGTGTGGCAGATTGAGCGTGGATGGAAACCCCAGTGTGATGTGCAAGAGGCGTTTCCATGTGGGATACTCCATTCACTCCGTCCTGGCAGAGAGAAAAAACCCTACAAGCAGGAGTCTCTTCGTGGTAGGAGACAGCACAAAATTACACATATTAAAGATAATTGAGAAACTCTTTGTGGCCAGTGCTCTGTCATCCGTAGCCCATGACCACGGAACAGTGTCAGGACAGGCAGGGTAACAGCACACACAGCGCTTGTGGCAATCACACCTCTTCCACAGCCAGCAATCTCTTTCCAGGGGAGAGCCTTCCAGCTGTAACTGAAGTAAAACAAGCAGGATTACAAAACTTCGACGGGAGTGTGAAAGCCGGGATAAGAAACTTCGGCGGGAACGTGAGAGCGAGGGGGGGCCGAGAGCGAACGGGAGAAGGGATGGCTGATGCCCACCCGTGGTTTNGCAGTGCGCGCAGCGGCCGCGGCGCGGAGCTCTCGGCCCGCGGTGGAGGCGCGGCCGCTGCGCTGCCGTCCCGCGCCCGCCGGGCATCCCGCGGGAAACGCGACGGGAAAGGCGGGAAAAGGAGCCCGCCCGTGCCACGGGAACGAGTACCGCGGAGAGGAACGTGCCCGCATCCCGGGCGTGGATGGAGGAGCGCCGGGGATGGATCCCGGCGGAGCATCCCGCCCGCGTGTCCCGTGAGTGTGCCAGCCCCCCTGGCCGTGTGTGCCCTGTCCCCTGGCTCTGCCGGGCAGCTCCAGCATCCCGGAGCCTGCGGGAGCCGCGGAGGGCACTGCCCTCCTCCCCTGCCTGGTTTCACATGAAGCACAAAGCCGCTGCCGTCTTTCAGTGAGTGCGTGGGTGAAACTGTAAGATTTAGCGACCAAAAACCCCATAATTTTGCCCTAGAGCCTGGGGGCAAACTTCTGGGTGGGATTTGCCTGGGTCCAGCCGCGTGGCTCTTGGAGCAACAGGTACCCAGCAGGCGGGAGAGCGGATGGTGACGCTTCTGACGAAAGCCAGGAGAGGATTTTGGTTGCCGAGGTGACAGGGAAGGGCTGGGGTTCTCTGCCTGCTCCTGCTGGACGAGCGGTGCGAAGACATTCCCCGCGCCAGCGCCCGCTTCCCTTCCCTAGGGAGAGGGTGGGCGACACTCCAAACTCCAAATGGCTCGAGTGGAAAGAGCAGCAGTACCCAAATTGGTCACTTTATTCGTGCTGAAACCCTGGCTCCGCAAAGCTTCATCCTTTTGCCGTGCTCGCTCCTTGCAAGGGTGTTTTCAGCTCAGCAAGCCTTGCTCGGGTCTGCAGTAACTTCTGGTGAGGGCAAGGCATCTAACCTTGATCTGAAAAATTAAAGCAAAACATAAAGCGCCCAGCTTCACCCCTTGGCAGTTCATTTCAGGGGGTAACTGTTAAAAACGTGTGCTTTGCCTCTCGTTTTAAATGACCCGGGTTCAGCTTTCAGCCGCTGCCCGGGATTATTCCTCTCCCTGCCACCCTTCCCAGCGCAGCGGGCCCGAGGGCTGTTTGCCTTAGGGGCGTGTTGCTGGCCGAAACCTCGGGCTGGAGTTTGTTTCCTTTGTGCAGAAACAATGTTCGTGCTGTTGGCGATCCCCATCCCACCGAAAAACCCTCTTCCTCCTCCTGCTGCGAGGATGACAGGCTCCAACCTGGGGCCAGCCCATGGGAACGGTGGTTCAGGGGGCAGCGGCTCACGCTTCCACACTGGAAAAGCAGCATTTGCTGGAGAGAGTGAGGAGCTTTTTTACCTTGGCTCCAGCCCACGGGCTTTCTTCTAAATATTCCTTTCACATGGAAATTCCTGCCAAGTGAAGATTGCTGGCTCTGGCTGGCACGTCAGCCACAGCAAGGGACACAAAGGTTCTGTATCAGTGGATGTTTGTGGCACAAAGGAAGGGGAAGAGGTTGGTTTTGTGCTGGATACTGTCATCAGCCAGCAGCGAGGAGCGAGGCTTTGTGGCAGGGGTGGGATGAAGGGGGAGTAAGTATAGGAAAAAAGAGCTAGATTTATTAACATAAATTCCAAATAATCAGTTTTCTGCTGAAGGCAGCACCACTAATCTCAAATTTCCCCGTCTCAGAGTCACTTCTTGAGTCCCTTGCCTGCTCCATGTGCAGCCCTGGCCAAAAAAGCACACCTGCATTAGCTCTGCTGCACGTAATTTATTGAGCCACTTTTACCACAAGCGTTTTTTTTTGCTTCCCATCACCAGCAAAACAAGAGTGACTCCCAGCATGGCCATCCCTCACTTGGGGTTTTGATCAACATTACACCGTGCAAACCAGGCAGGTGCTGCTCTGTGGGACAGTCCCTGCCTGTGCCATGAGTGTCTCTGGAGGTTGGCCTGTGTCAAATCCCCAGATTCTTCAGGGAAATCAAATCGTGCTGTGCCTTGTGACAGAAAGCTAAAGGCAGAATGTCACCACTTGGTCCCACTTTTCTTACCCCAAACCAGACAATCAGGCACTGAGCATCAAAAGCACAAGCACATTCCCACCTTAGGTGTCTGCAACACCTCACAGGAACCTTGAAATTCTCTTGAAAAAGACAAGTTATGTACCAAGGGCAGAAATACAGTCCATGGTGAGCCCTCAGTGCACCTGAAATTGTAGAACTATTGCACCATGGACAAGGGTGAAACTGAGAGTGATTCACTACTTCTGAACCTTCTCAGAGATTCTGGGGCTCTGGAGTCACCAGCTGAACTCCTTTCTCTCTATAGATCTCTGTATTTTGCTGTGCAGTCACTTCCATCGGGTTGTCAGGCTGGAGCTGTTGCAGCAGAGGTTCCTCATCACCTTGCTTGAAAGGCTTTTTGAGAACTTAACTTTTCGGATTCCTAGAAACTTTCAAATGGTTGCTTTAAAATTTACTCATAAATTAGTGAAGGTAATGAATAAGTGCAAGGTGGCAATCCTAGACATGAGCACAGACACAGAGAGGAACTTATTGAGAACAGCCCTGGGCAAAAGGACTTGGGGGTCCTTGTGGATGAAAAGCTGGATCTGTGGATGTGTTAGAGTGGGTCCAGAGCAGGCTGCAAAGATGATCTGAGGCTTGGTCTGAGGAAGGTGTCCCTGCCCATGGTGGGGAGGTTGGAACCGGATGATCTTTAAGGTCCCTTCCAACCCAAACCATTCCATGAAGTTATTACAATCTGATTTTGTGCTTGCATTGACTTTGAATTAAATTATTCTCTCCCTGAAATTTCTATTGTAATTTTTTTTTTAAGTCATACTGAACAGAAAGAAAAAGACTTCTTTTGAATCTTTGGTATTTATTGCATAATTTTCTTTTTGTCTTTCTGGAATACAAAGTGAATTTTATCCACATCTCACTCCAGTTCTGTGGATATCTGGAAATGTGTAGGGAATGAAACCAGAGCTATCGAATTCCAGTGCATTTTAAACATCTGTCAGCATCAGCTTCTGGTCTTTGCCACGGGCTTAGATGGGTCTTTGTCTCCACGGGCAGCTTGCAACAGGAGAACTCACCACACCTGAAACCTTACTGATAAGAAAAGACAACTGTTAATGGGCACGGTTCTTTTCCTCTTTTTTACTTATTCTTTCCTTTCTGTAGCTCTCTGCTGTCCTCACTTTTAGGCAAACAAGCTTTACCCTATTTCTGTCATTCACATTTCCTCCTCTCTGTGCTGCTCACCTCCTTGTGCAGCCTTAAACATCTCTTTTGGTGCATCTCACCGTTCATTAGGATATTTAGGCATCTTCCAGCTGCTCCATCTGAGGTTTTTAATTGGAACAAGGATGCCTGAGGGTGAAAAGAGAAGATGAGGGAGCGAGTAAGGCGTGGGTAGGGCAGAATGCAGATTTTTCACAGCTGGGACAGGAAGGAGCTTCCCTGCAAGCAAGCAAGGAGGTGGAAAGAGGCAGGAGGGAGCTGGTGAGAGACAGGTGAAGGGACTTCAAGAAACCCTGATTAGTTAATGTTTGTGAAGTGTTGCTGAGATTGCAAACTCACCTATATGTGCTAATCTGCTAATCCTTATTGTGTGGGGTGTCTGGGTTTGTGCAATCATGGATGATTGATCACAGCTGACTTGTCAACAGCAAGGGGTGCTGGGAGGGAGTATAAAAATTAGGCAGCAGCTTGGGTTAAGCTCTTTCCTTTTGCTGGAGCAGAAAGGGGTCTTGCTTTGAGGCTCACTGTGAGTCTTTAGAAGATTCCCTCTTTGAGTGGAGTGAACTCTTCCCCCAGCAGAAGGACCCCCTGGCCGAGCCTGGAGTGCCCCTGCCCTGGTGCAGAGAAGGTTGGTGGAAGTTCCTCTCTTGTTTTTGTGATGTTTTATATCGATATCTGATGGCACTGATAAAAATAAGAGCGAGGAGCAGCACTGCAGGAACCCCCAGACAATCCTGTCTCGTGGCACGTGTCTCACTCCAGGTGGTGTAAAAATCTCCTCCCACGTGGTCTGTGTGAGTTGAATACAGAGATTGGGGAGAAGATTTTTGTGTGGCCCAAGAGCCACCACCACAGGCTGTGTGAGCTGCTCCTTCAGGTGTGCAGCTGGGTCTGGTCACCAGAACTGACATGATGACAGCAATAATGGCCAGAGAGGGAGATTATTGCTAGAAGGAGCCTGTTTGGTCATTTTTAGAAGTAGAGGTTGTTTGTGGTGAGGTATTGGAGTGAAAATTAAAAGTGTAGAGTAATAAGCTGGAGATGGTGCTGGATGGAGGGATGGAGTCACTCCTTGTGCCTTGGTCTTGGTCTTCATGGTCGTGGTGAAAGTTCTCTCAGAAGAGAAGAGAGCTGACAATCAACAGCTGCAGTAGCTTTGTTCTCCCTCTGTCTGTGGGAGGCCAGTGGCCCTGAGCTGAGGTATTCTGAAGTTATTTAGTGTTGGTGAGTGTGAGGCATTTTTTTGCTCCTTTTTGTTTTTTTGGAAATGAATACAGCCTCTGTTTGTGTTAGTGCTTTACCACAGCTGGTGACCCTTCTGAAAAACCTCAGTGCCTCGTGTCTGGTCTATGATAAGTGTCTTCAAAAAGCCCTGGTGCTCTCCTCCCCCATTCTCCCATACCTTAGTTTATCTACTCTTTCTGTAACTGTAATTATAAGTGGTATAAGAGCAAATCAATCTCCTTTTTAAACACTAGAAGGACAGAGAATCACTTCTTGTTTTAAGAGGCAGGTGAGAGGAATCGGAGTTGGGGCTTCCATGCTGACAGGACAGCTGGAAACCAGGCTGACCTCCACCTGCTGGTTTAATGCTTCAAGAAGAAGCCCCTGCAGAACGCTTGGTTTTCTGGGAGAAAATCCTAAATATGTCCAAGCAATGAGCTGTGGATAACACAGTTTCCAGACTTGCAGTGCTGAAGAGATGTGGCAGAGCTGTTTTTCTTAGGGGGGGGTGTAAAGACAAAGGATTGACATAATTTTGGGGCAGTAGAGAGAGGGAATAAATATTCCTCTCTGGAAATAATGCAGGACTCCTGAATGATGACTACAACAAGGATATTTGGAGCCTCCTAGGCCTCCTTGCTGGGGAAGAGCACTTGTCCCACAGTCTCTTGAGGTTTCAGGAGATATTGTAATTTCAGTCTGATATTGTAAAATGCAACATATAATATTCTTCTGTTATACAGTGATACAAGGCTCTGTAGGTTTAATGTCAGTACTTTGAGCTTGATTTTTTTCAAGGGGGGAAAAAAATTACAAGCCCCCTGTTGTAGCTGGTATTGCTGGGAAGGTCACTGGGTCAGCCCCTGCAGTTTCTGTGGCTGCCATCCAAGCCTGAGACAGGGATTTGCAATCCCTGTGCCCTCTCCTGTCACTGCCTTTGAAAGCCACTCCTTCCTTCTACCTCCATGGCAAAGAATGTAGGGCAAGGAGGGAGCCAGGGAGGGTTTGGACGCTGGTGCCCAAACATGCACGTTTCTGTGGGTTGGGGTACAGGAGTTTAACCTCAGCAATCTGTCAGAGAAGCCTTTGGGATGGGCTGGCTGCTGGAAAAATGAGCTGCTGCAGGTAGTGGCACCTCTGGTGTCACAGGGATCTGGCTCACGAGTTGCTTGCCCTAAATACTCTGACCTATATAGCAAAAGCTGAAGCAAGTTTTACCTATAACACTTTTTTGCCTGTCGTGGGGGAAAACAGATCCTTCACCAAGTTCTGTTGGTCTGGGAGACCTGAAATGTCTCTGTTCTGCCTTGCCTGTTGCTTCTGTGGGTTCCTGGAGATGAAGTCCTGACCTTTGGCAGATCCTTTAGGACTTTCCTAGTGGGGACTTGAATGAGATATTTTAAGATTGTGTATTTACAGATATGTGCTGAAAAATGTGCAGTTTACCCTCACTGGCCATCCCCCTATCCCTTCTCCCAGTCTTTTGTAGGAAAGCAAAATACTGCTATAATAGCAAAATCTGTAGGATTTGACTTGGAAGGTGGTTTGGATGCTGTGCTTGGGAATAACAACTTTTGACTTGTATTTCTCCTGTGAAGACCTAGAAAATTATTTTTATCTCAGTATGTATATTTATTAACAGAAATACTCATCCTGATTAATTTCTAAAATGGAAATAAATGTCACCAGAGTTTCTCCACATGAAAATATTCACACAGGCATTTTTAACTGTTGCTTTACATATTCGTGATATTTTGGGGGAAACACTCTTTTAGTTGAGTATGGGTTTGAGGTTTTGCCTTTTGGGGAGGGTTGTTTTACAGGAACTTTTTTCTTTTAGCCTTTTTTATGCTTAGTTACATAAAAATGGGGGCAGGAATATAATAAAGCAGAAGAAGCAAATCTACAAACTTCTTGAAGTTTTCACCTGTGTCTTAATTGGGACCAGGATTTCATCTCAAATAAGAGTTGAGGTTTTTCTCCTCTGCTCACAGATTGAACAAACAGTTGTTGAATCTCCTCTTGGATCCATAGATTCTTTCTTCAAGTTTCTTGTCCTATGTCACTGAGGGAGGAAGGGAGCAGAATTATTTTGATTTTAGTGCAAACTGACAACTTCAGAAGCAAAAAAATTGCATGGACATCTGTAATCTGCTTTTTTCTTCAGTGTTTCACAGGGAAATATCCCTGGAATGCATTTTTCTCAGAAAAAAAAGCAATTTAAACCCAAACCAAACTTCTTTTGTAGCATCTGTAAGGGATCCAAGGAGCTGATCTTGTGTCTGTCTGTGTTGCCAACAATCCTGGTCAGCCCAGATATGCAGTTTCACTTATTTCAGGTTATTTGCATGGTCTGCCTTATAACTCATTCTATTGCAATTACACAGGCCAGCAAAAAATTAATGTCTGTCAGCACAAGTGGGCTGGTGCAGGATAAAAAAATAATATCAGCAATTGCTGCCTGTGAAACTTGGATTAATTTTTTTCAGCTTAAATTTTTGCACTGAATTTCGTGTACTTATTCTGGATTCAGCAGGAGCAGGGTCTAAAGTTGGGGCCTCTGCTTGGATTTTAAAGGATGATGCAGCCTCAGGCCTCTTTCAAAAATTTGTTGCAGGATTAGGGCTGTTTGAGTTTGCAGTAGTGACTCTTTTTTTTTGATTTTTAGTTGATAGACATAGATGGATTCCTGGGACCAACAAACCAAGCTAAGAGAGAAATGTCTAGGCAAACTTCAGGAGCTTGGAATGTATTTTAACAGCTCATGGATATGAATGTTCAGCTGCTCATCAGTAATTTTGCATGGCTTAGTGCACATAATTGCTTTTAACTCTTTGCTTCTGTGTGCAGCTCTTTCCTAAACCATTCCTGGTGTGCCATCCTCTGTGTTTGGCTGTTTTTATCTCGTGGTTGTATTCCATAGACAGCTCCTGTGTAATTTGCTGCCTGCCCTAATCTTCAGGCCTTGTAGTAGGGCACAGGAGGGAAATGCTGCCTCATCTTCAGGTTCATAATGATAAAGGTTTTAAACCTTCCCAGTATTTAACTTCTGTCTTTTCCCTTGGATTTCTTCATTGTGAAAGCTGTTTTCTTTTGGCAGAGAATAAGGGGGGAGGGGAACTTGGAATTAAGACCAAGCCCCCATCTAAACGTGTGTATGAAAAGCTAAAACAGAAATTAATTAATTGCTTTAAGGTAAAATTGGTCTTGGACTGAAAACACGTTTATCATACACTGCTTAAGTCACCAGAGCATCATTTATTAATAGTAAGTGATGAAATACAGGGTTAGTTAGTGCAGACTTGATCATGAAACTGTAATTTTATTAATGGATGCAGAATCTTATTATTGTTTTACAGAACAGGAGAAAGAGGCAGGGTATCTGTGGATGTGAGTGATAGCTCACTCAGCTGTCATACAATTTGCTTAAATTGAGTAGGTTTTGTGCAGTAAACTTCAGTGCTGGGTGCACAGGTACGTGAGCCTGAGCTTTCTACTTGGAGGACAACAATGGATTTATTGGTAAATTCTGTTTGGGAATGGCAAAAAGAATTATATCAAGAATTGCATAAACTTTCCAGTGACATCAAAAAGCACAGGCATCTTGTGATTTTTGAGCTATAAAATAACATCCTCTCTAAGGCCTTAAGCCCCAAAGCTTAATATTTAAAAAGGGGGTTTTTGCCTAATGGGAACAAAAAAAATGAATTCATGCTCTGCCACAGATTGGACCAGGAGCAGATGCTGGAAAGGGAGCTCATCATTATTCTCTCCCCTAAAAGAAGAGAAAATTGAGGGACAGCAGCCTTGATCTTATTGAGAAGAAGATTGAAGTGAAAGACAAGGTTGGTTGTTCTCACTTCAGACGGGCCTGAAAGCTAAATTGCAAAATCAATTTACTATCGTTACTGTAACAATTAAATTGACGTGATGAAAAGATGGAGGAGGAGGAGGATGGATCAGATAATCCACCCCCACAGAATATCTGTGTGTGCAGGTGGCAAGGGCTGGAGCTGCCAAGGGTAGAGCTGCCACGGCTGCCTTTCCTCCAATGTGACAGGGGCTGTCTCCTCCCTTCTCCATCTCCTCCCGAGGTCTGGGCTGCTTTCCCTGCTCAGCTTTCCCTCCTGTGGCAATTTGTGGGGTTTTAACCCTCTAGCTCTGGGGTTTTTTTTGTAGGGTTTTACCCTCCTAGTTCTGTTTTTTTGGGTGTCCCTCAAACAGGGGCCATCTCCTCCTGGGGTCTGTGCTGCTTTCCCTGCTCATCTTTCCCTCCTGTGGCAATTTGTGGGGTTTTACCCCCCCAGCTCTGTTTTTTGGGTGTCCCTCAAACAGGGGCTGTTTCCTCCCTTCTCCATCTCCTCCAGAGGTCTGGGCTGCTTTCCCTGCTCAGCTTTCCCTCCTGTGGCATTTGTGGGGTTTTCACCCCCTTGGTCCTGCTTTTTGGGTGTCCCTCAGGCAGTGTCTCCACCCTTCTCCATCACTTTCCGAGGTCCCTGCTGGTTTCCTTGCTCAGATTTCCCCCCTGTGGCAATCTGTGGGGTTTAAAACCCCTAACTCTGGGTTTTTTTGGTGGGGTTTTATCCTCCTAGTCCTGCTTTTATGTGTGTCCCTGAAACAGGGGCTGTCTCTTTGCTTCTCCATCACCTCTCGGGGTCTCTGCTGTTTTCCCTGCTCAGATTTCCCCCCTGTGGCAATTTGTGGGGTTTAAACCTCCTAGTTCCATTTTGGTTGGTTGGTTTGTTTTTTTCTGGAGTTTTCACTCTCTAGTCCTGTCTTTTGGGTGTCCCTCAAACAGGGCCTGTCTCCTCCCTTCTCCATCACCTCCCGAGCTCCCTGCTGCTTTCCCTGCTCAGCTTTCCCTCCTGTGACAATTTGTGGGGTTTTAACCCCCCCAGTTCAGTTTTTTTTGGGTGGGGTTTTCACCCTCTAGTCCTGCTTTTGTGTGTGTCCCTCAAACAGGGGCTGTCTCTGCTTTCTCCATCACCTCCGGAGGTCCGTGCTGCTTTCCCTCCTGTGCCAATCTGTGGGGTTTAAACCCCCTAATTGCGTATTTCGGGCATCCCTCAAAGCTCTCCGTGGCTGGGGCTGCCGTTCCTCCGGTGTTTGCTGCCGGGATGAGCCATCTGCCGCCCGGCAGCCCCGGCGGAGCTCTGCAGTCGACTGCTCCCCTATTTACATTAATTGAACACGCTGTATTCCGCATACTCCGCTGATTACCCTCATTTATTTCGGCTCCTAAAGACCCGAGGATTTCTGTCGCTCGCCCTTCCCGCATTGTTTTACTCATTTGGCTCCAATTAGCCCCGGCTAATGAAAATACATTATGCCGAGCCTCTTGTTACCCGTCGCCGTTCCTAATGACATAATTTGTGAGTTTTGAGCCTTTTTCAAGCAGGGATATTAGGAATTGCATTACAGTTTCTTCGGCGGAGTGGAGAGATATTAATTGCGGGCATCTGGGCTCCTTCCCTTTAAAGGAGGCTGGTGATTTTTACTTAACTAATAAATGTTGACATAATCAGGGAGCTATCAGCACCATATGTTGGCCTTTTGTGAGACGCGGATCTTATCCCTGCCCGGCGGAGCGAGGCGATGCTCCAGCGCTAGCGCCGCGTCTCGGTGTATTTTTGAAGCATCACTCAGCACTTGCAGAGAGGAAAAGGACCTAAACCCATATTTAAAAGCAGGTGGGGCTCGTTTCCCCAGCCAGTGCAGGTGAGGTTATCCCCGGTGATAAACAGATGGCAGGAGCCGCGCGTGCTGCCGCGCTTATCTCGCGTGGTATTTGCCAAAACCCCTTTTTTTTGTTGTTGTTAGCAGAGCCTGGCCCTGGGGGGCTGGGAGGGAGGGGTGGGAGGCAGCCGGGGCGAGCAGGCAGCTTTCTGCTCGGCTGGGGTGCGCTGCCCTCCTCTCCCTGCCCGCTCCTCCCGGGGACATCCCGAGCAAACAGCGCGCCCCGAGGATGCTGCCGCAGTTAATGAGATTTTGGGGGTGGAATCTGAAGGAGAGGTGTGCTGCTGCCCTCCGCGGAGGGATTGATGGGGCGCTCCTGCCTCGCCACGGAATTAATTCAGGAAAAAATGTATCAAGATTTAAAAAAACCAAAAAATTCATGGGTGTGATACGTGCTGTCAAAAGGCAACAATAATAGTTCATTGTGTCTAGTCCAAGCTGGTTTTGACTTCAGCCCTGAAAGCCCTGCTCATCCTCCCCCCTATTCCTTTGTCACCTGTTGCCCACCTTTGTCTCCACAAGGAAGGTTCACCAGGTCTCCCTCCGTCTGTCTCTGTTCTTTGGCAGAGTTCTTTTGGGTTTTTTTTTCTGAAAACTTTTCATGGCCTTGTTTCTGCAAGCGGGATGTGCTCCGGGGGCAGCGGGGCGGACAAGGCTGCCCCACCTCAAGGGTGTTTTTTTTTCCGCTGTCAATCTTCACAACGCGTGGAAAAAGAGGCCGTTTAGCGCATAAGTAGCTGCTAAAAAGGAAGGGGGAAGGTATGGGGAGGCATTATAAGCTGTGGCATGATGTGAGTGACTGCCCGGTGGCGTTACACACAGCCCTCTTTGTCTGAGGCAGCCCTTGGCCGCCTGACAAGGACCGGGAGGATCAATTCTTCTCCATCCATCACTCCCCGCTCGGCACCGGCGCTGCCGCCCAGGAGGATCGGTTTCCCCCGACGCGAGGTGTTCCATTTCCCCATCGCTGGGATCGGCCCAGCCTCCCCAGCTCCATGGGCTGTGTGGGGTGGCAGGGGCTCCCCGGGTCTCCTCCTCACCCTGAGGAGCCACCCCCGGCACAGCTTCCAGGGGCTCCAGGAGTTTTGGGAAGGACAAGGTGCTCCTGCTGGAGCAAGTGCCCGGGTTGGTGAAGTGCCACCTTCTTGTCACCGCCCCTGGTTTCAGGTGTTTGTGTTGTCTGGCTGATTTTTTCAGATTTTATGGACCAGAGAAGTCCAATGCTTTGCTCTCGAGTCCCTTTAAATCACTGACATAAAGGGGGGGTTGCTGCCGTATTTATCCTTCTTTTGGTTTTGCACCAGCGAAAGTGAGAAGTATTTAGGAAGCCATTATCACGTTGCACTCCAAAAGCAGCTCACAGAATGTGTTTACTTGATTTGTTGGTTAATATTCTTTGTTTCTTGCCAGAAGGCAACAAGGGAGTTGATCTGTCAGGAAGACAAGCTGTCTGAGGAGAAGAAATTATTTATTTATTTTCAATAAAATGGTGCCCCCTCCAGTAGCTTGTCCCATTTTAGCATTAACTGCAGCTCCTTCCTCCACATACATCAGCAATCCAGGGAAGTATAAGCCTATGGTGACCCTGGAGGTGACAAAATAACATTTTTCAGCAGATGAGAAAGCTGGTTGGGGAGCAGTCCTAACTCTAACCCCTTACATGAGGCATGTGCCATCTTCCCAAAAAGAACTGCTGGAGAGAGCGCTGTATAAAAGTACATTTTTTTAACTAAAGAAGCTTTTAGGAAAAAGAACTTTGCTCTAATGGGTAAACTTGTGTTTTCCTGAGGATGGAAGGAAGCAGTGATGTTGCTGGGCTAATGGCTTGAAGAGTAGTGGTGGATTTTGTTGTCTTTTGGGACTGGGGTTGTCCCCTGGCCGAGGTGGATCAGGGTCTTGGTTTGGGGTGGGTCTGTGGCGGGTCTGGCTTTGGAGCTGGGGGTGCTTTTTGCTTTGCTGGCTCTGCCAGTGGATTTGCAGAGCAGAAAGTGGCTGGAACCGTGAGAGGGAGGAAAAGGAGGAGGTGGCTGAGGTGCCACTGGAGGAGATCTGGCATGTGGAGGGGGCAGGGAGCCAGAAGGACTTGTTCTCCTCTGCTGGCAGAGTGGCTCTGAGCACGTGAAGCGAGGAAAATCCACTTGAAAAATGAATTTTTGGATGAGAAGTGTCGTTTAAGTGCAAAAGCAATATGTGACTGCTCTTCTCTATTAAGGTGTGACCCAGGCATACACAAACATGCTTTGGGGTGTCCAGAGCACCATGACCCAGTTTCTCCTTGATTCCCTTCCCTGCTCCTCTTTTTTTTTTTTTTAAATAGTGGAATCATAGTGCTTGAGTACAAGCTGAGAGCAGAAATCATTGGGCAGTCTTCAGCTGATGTACACCCCTCCTTTAAATAAATCCACCCTGCCACGGGGTGGAAAGCTGAGTGGGGCAGGAGGAAAGGAGCCTGTGAGAGGACAGGCTTATTGATCCCATAATGAATAGTGTTGTGTTAATCTTGCTGAGGCAATATCTCCAGACTTATGGCATCTGGCTGGAGGTAAAAGGTGTGTGTGTGTCTTTGTAAATTCATGTTTTGATGAAGTGTTCCAGCCGTGTTTTGATGTGCTGGCTGAAATGTTATGGCTGGGCTAAATCAAAGCTGACTGCAGTGGTTTGCCTTCTCAAATCCTGCCCCTACCTGTGTCTGAGGAGAACAGGAGATCCTTCTGAGGGATGTGCAATTCTCCCTTGGAGAGGGCACGGACCGTGGCCGGGGTAACTCTGTTGGAATGAGGTGGCTGAAGGGACGGGTTTAAAGTGCAGCTGAATAAAAGGCTCAGCTGGTGCAGGAGCCAGCCCTGGTGTGCCCTGGAGCCCACATTTTGGGGACAGCAGCACGTTTTGTCCCATGTGACAAGTGCTGACTCCAACTGCAGAGCTAAGGTTGTGTCCACTCTGCTCTTTGTCGAGGCAAAATCTTGTCTTTATTAATTAACCACAGCCACACCCGGTGTAACAGGAGGTAAATGTGGTGATATGGTGGAGTTGATTTGTTTATTTGAGGCTAAAATGTGGTCTAGTGGCCTTGATTTGAATGGGGATTGAGTAATGTCACCAACAAATAAGTGCAAGTGTCCTGGGGTCATCTCCTTGTTTAGATGGTGCATTACCCCTCCCTATTTTTAATTGCTCTGTCTGGGCCCACTTTACATTCTTCAGTGCAGGAATAAAAAAAGTTTTGAAGAGTTTATTTTTCAGAGGTTTGGTGTCACTGTTCTTGCTGGATTGATAATCTTAATGGGTTATGTTTGGAACGGTTCCAGATTCTAATTTTGGAAATTGAATTGTTTTAGTGATTAAACAAAGTAACTGAGGGCATCACCCTATTAAATAAGATATTTCATGCATATGATTAATTGTAATCTCAATGTAAATCGTTTTGATTTAGAGATTAATGTTGATTCTTTGCTTCAAATTTACTGTCCATTTGTTTTCTTAATTAAAATTAAAGGTAGAAGACGGATAGCAGAAGAACCTCTTCAGGATGTTGATGTTCACTTTGTTAAATAGAACATTTTTCATTAGGAGGCTCTGAAGTAATAGGCTTGGTATAACTATATTAACCCTCAGACAATAGTGGATAGATTGTATGGGTTTTCTATTGCTGGCTAAGCTTGTCATGCTTCAGATCACTTAAAAAATATTGGTAGCTGATCTTCTGGCAGTCTTTTTTCAAAATTAAAAGGCAGCCTTTGAAAAATAGCTTCCTGCTTTTTAGAGAGGAAATTTCTCCATCGTGCTACTTGAAGAGAGTGTACTTAAAATTATATCATGTTCCCAAGTCAAAATAGGAGTGTGTGGGGGCAGAGGGAACGTCTCCTGTTCCCCATCACTTCTTTCACACAGAGCATCTATAGCTGGTCCTGGTCCAAATGGATCCAGTATCACATCAGGTTTTATAAATGGTTATCTTTGCTTTATTCAGCTGTTAAACTAAATGCCCTGGAGTGTGTTAATGCACTGTGTTATCTGTGACTATGAAAGCCAGAAACAAGGCTAGTGTTAACACAACACTTGTGCTTTCACTCTGTGCTGAGCAAAATGTTGCCTCAGTGTGCATGAAATACTTTATATGATGTAGAAAAGCCATAGAAAGGATTTGTCGTGTTCATGCAGTGAAAATATAGAAAAGTAACGACATTATAAACTTTTTGGTGAGAGGACATGGGTGAAAATGCATATCACTGATAAAGCTACAAAGCTGCCTTGTATCAAAGAGGTATGTTATGGTACAAAGTGATGATCTGAATTCATCTTAATAAGAATGCAAATTATTGCCACAGCAAAGCAGTTTTGAAAATGACTGGAGATCAAATAAGGACAGCAAACTCCCCCCACGTCACCAGTGCGGTGCCTCATTGTGGTTCACAGCCTCAGCGCCTCGTGCTTGATTTCTGAGAGATCCTGAGATAGATTCATCAAACCACAAAGGCAGAGGAAACCTGAAAAAAAAGTGGTGCACCAGAGAGCAACCAAGTACACTGAAGTAATCTGTGATGGATGTCTGACTGATCTGATCCTTGGCTGCTGCTGGTTTTCCTGTGCCCCTTCCCAAGATGTGTTTTGTGTGCCTTTTGATGCAAATGAAAGCTTCTCTGGCCTTTACTGTGCAGACCACCTGCCCTGTAGCAAGGCAGGAATCATCTGGCTCGTGTCTCCAGCCTCTTTCACTGAGCCAAAGCCCTTTGGTCTGCCTTCTACTGCAGTGGAGGATGAGAGATCCTCTCCTTGCATTGCTTGTGGTCAGATGATACCCAAGCACTCTTCAGTTGTAAGCTTTTGGAGTTGGGGTTTGTGAGCTACAGGTTTAATGAAATAGCTTTTCCCCTCCCCAAAGAAATTGAAAATTTATTCAATATTCAATTACCATTTCAGTAACAACTGTTTAAAATGTAAAATTTATTAAAATGTGGACAGTTAAAAATTCTGTTCTGGTGCCTTCCTGGCATTGCTGAAAACATAGACCCAGTCTAGCATTTTCTAGTGCATTTCTCCTATGAAAACTGATTTAAGCTGGTGTTAATATAGGGCAATCCTCCATCAGTTTAACTTTCCAAAGAGTTTGTTTGTTTGAAATGTAAGCAGCATTTTCAGAAATCCTCCTGTGTTGTTCATTGGACGTGCAATGCATCAACATAACGCAGTGAGATCATATCAACAAATCAGCGTCTCAACATATCAGTGAGATACAAGGAAAAAAGCAGCTTCTGCTGTCTCAAAATGTGCTTTCTCATGTGTCCTGTGTGACCAACTCGTTTTAAAGATCTGTCACTGGCTGTAGTTCACCTCCCAACTCTGTTCAAAGCTTTCTGTCTTTCCCAGATGTGCACGGACTGTGTGTTTGAGGCAGGCAGGGTTTGGAGCCTGCCCTGGGTCCCTGTCACTTGTGCAAGCACAGCTGGATTGGAGATGGCACTTAAATCCTTCCTCTCTGCTATTTGGCCTCCCAGGGAAGCCAAAGATAATGACAGGGGAATGCTGTCCTAATTTGGGTTTCATTGGAGCAAACCTCCTGCTTTGTAACCACTACAGAAAGGGACGTGAGCTCTGACTGATCCAAGCAGCATGCAATTTCCTAATTATCCTGAATCAATGCAGAACTTCCCATGGAGATCAGGGAGGCACTGAAGCACTGCAGAGAAGTACCTGCCTATTCATCCTTTCAAAGGAGGAAAAGGGAGAGAAAAGGAGACACCACCAGGAAAAGGGGCTTTTACCCTGTTGTTGCAATTAATTTAGGAATGTAATTTCTAGAAAGCTGTCCAGCTCATCAACAATTTTACCCTGCCAAATGGGCAAATCCCATTTTATCAAAGTGACTGCCAGTGGAAACCTGCCCCCTTTGACCCCAGCAGGAACCACGAGCCCCAGTTTTGGCAGAGGGAGGGTGGCTCCTGCAGTGGCTGTGGGCTGGGCAGGTGACTGTCCCCACACAAGCAGTGGGTGGTCTTTCCCCAGCACCAGGCAGTGCCGTGTTGGTCTCTCCCTGTGCCCCTTTGGCTTGTAAGGATGTTCCTGTGTGCTTTGGAGATCACCCCCTGCAGCTTCTGGTGAATTCCAGGGGGATGTTGTCCATACCTGACTGGTGTGAAACCATCTCTCCAGCCCTTGCTCTGCTCTCCCATGAGGATGAGGCACTTCCCCTTTTGCTTCCACAAGGGAGTGAATGCATCACCTTCTCTTTAGGAAGCAGGTCTTGCTTTCCTTTGTTTGCCCTTGTAGTATGTGAGCCCATTTGTTCTGAATGCATCTTGTCCCTTCCTAGTTAGCTTTGTGTCTTGTCTTTAATGCACTTTGATTAATGTCGGTTCTTTTGTATTCCTCAGCCATGTAAACTTGTTTTTGACATATGATTTATGTTTCTTTCTGTTTTCAAGTGCCTCTCTCTGGCACAGCCATGCTGGTCTTGCTATGCATTCTGTTCCTCGATATCAGAAGAAAAGCTGTTTTGCTTAAAATAATTCTCTGTATGTATATACACATGCTTTTTTTTGACTGCTTTAATCCAAAGTGTTATTTATCACTCCCATATGTCAAATTCTCAATTGGTTCTCTTCTATTCTCTTGTTAGTCAGGACTGGAGCAGAAATAACTCCCCTCTAGTACTTTCTCTAAATTTTAAATTTTTTTTTTATTTTTTTTTTTTAGCAGGGGTGTGGTGGGTGTTATCCAGAGATTATCCCTTTGAATTCCAGTTGGTCAGCGTGGCCCCGTGCCGCTTTATCAACACCCCTGGGTGAAGTTCTTTGCCCTGTGCATCAGGGAACAGTGGCTTCTTTTCTGGGGTGCTTTTGATCTAGAGACAGTAAAATGTCTATAATGACACCACCCTTAGGGGTTGTCCTTTTTCCTTATTTTACATTAAATTTCAAGAGTAATTAAATGTGATAAATTTGTGTGTGCTTCCTACAGAGTGAGTTCTGCCCAGCTGTACAGAGTTTGCCCAGGAAAATCTGTTTTAGTACTGGTTGAAGTATTAGAGCTTCTATTTGTTCCTCCCTCTCTCCCGTGCTCCTAGGGCTGCTCCATAGATATCCAAGTGAGTTTCCTTAAGTGTCAGGCTGCTGCTCCTTCTGATAGACTCTATTCCAGCTCCTTATCACTCCCCCTCTGGGCTGGATCGTTGCTTTCAGGATTTTGTTATCCACTGCTACTCGATCTGGCTGCAGATCTTTCCCACTTGATAAGCAAGCTGATGCTTTCTCCTCTGCTCTTCTTATCTCTGCTCAGAGGCGCTTCCCGGTGGGATAACATCCCCTGGTTGGAGGAGCCAAGGATGCCTTGCTGGTGCCATCTGCACAGCCATGGAGAGGCATCTGGCTCTGTCCCTGCCAGCCTGGCCCCCATCCACACCATCCCTCACAGGGCACTGGGGCCCTCCAGCTCCTCTGCCACAGGGAAGGGAGCTGCTCTCAAAGAAATGGGGAAGGGGAGGGCAAAAAACCCCAAAAAACCCAGTGACCATTGCTTTAAATATAGCTTCTGTTCAGCCTCAAAATTTGGGAAAGGGAGGTGGTTTAATATCAACACAATGGGGTTAGAAAAGGTTTATCAATCAGAGCACCTAGGATAGGAAAGCAGGGTTTTTCAGTCCATTAAGCAGAGCATATTTACTTTATATATATATGCACATCTATTTTATTCCTTATGTCGCTGCTTATTAAACTGAAACCTCTCATCATAGTTTGTAATTTAACCTTTTGCTCTGCATAAATATTCAGTTCTCCACACAGCAATCAGAAGAAAGCCCGGTGAACCTAATAATGCAGAGTTTAATACAAAAATATGTGCAGGAGATAATTGGTGAAATGACCTTTCATTTGTGGTGGTAACTTCATCCTCCTGATTCAGAATTATTCCCCTGCCTTTTACCTCTTCAAGTTTGTTGTTTTGAATAATGACATCTCTCCGTTGGCAGATTCTGAAGGAAAGAACTTTCAGGGGGTGAGTTTATACCCCGTGGACACATTTCTGCCTGGGGTGGAAATGTCTGAGAGCCTGTCAGGAAATGAACCCGGCCTTGGAACTGCCCAGGCTGGCATTTCACAGTGATCATGCCCCAGGACACCCTCTGAACATCTTTAAACTTGGTGATGAGAGGACCTGAAGGTGCTTCTGGTGTTTCAAGGGTTGCCAAGAGCTGCTGGAAATGCAGGTTTTTTGAGGCTGTCAGTGAAGTGACCCTGACAAGGAGTTAAATCCCAACTCTGGGGCACAGGCACAAACTGTGGATCAGGGGACAGGCATGGATTGTGTGAGCTGAGAGATGTGAAATACATTTGGAGGTGGCTCCCAGCAACTAAAATTTGGGGTTTTAGCCTGTCATGGGAGCCTTCCTTCAGAGGAGGCATCTTTTGCCTGCTGCTTCATCACAATATTGGAGGGCATGGATGCTGCTCAAGAGTAGAACATTTCCAGTTAGAAGGGACCCACAACGTTTGTCTCATCCCACTGCACCACATTCTGGTTCCCCAGCACTGCAGCTTGAGTAGTTGGAGCTTGATTGTTCATTGTTAGCTGAATATATCCTATTGGAAAACAGATTTCTGAATAGGAAGGTGGGTTTTATAAACATTCCAGAAACAAAAGTCTGAGTGCCAAATGCTGTCAGAACCCAGATGATGATTAATTGTAAGACTAGAAATGTGACTGAGCTGACTGAAAACACCTCAGATTCTCAAGTTGGCTTGTATGCTAACACTAATTTTTTTGTTAAGATGAAGGGTAAAAATGTGTGGTTTTAGTACATTTAGTGCCACTGTTTCAGCATTTGCCTATTTTTTTCCTTACTTTCCTATTCTCATGTATGAAAAATAACTTATTTGCTAAAGGGACAACTTAAAATTTATTTTCACAGTGGACAGGGGAAACCAGAAAGCTTCCTTAAAATTCTTCTCCTATTTATGTTACATCTTGATTGTTCCTAGATGCTGCAAATGCCCATTCCCATATGACAAGCAGCTGCTGAGCATGCCACAAAGGCCACGTGCCCTAGGAAAAGGTTTGAAGCTGTGCATTATTTTGGTAAAACCTGGTCTACACAGTATAGTTTTTAACTCATGTGCTGTTCTGTGTGGAAAAATGGTATTTGCCTTCTGTCTCCACAAAAAAAAATGGCTGAGGTCCTATGGCAGAGCAGTTGAATGATTTCTGCATCACTTGCTTTATGTTAATAAATCATACCTGCCTAGCCCAAAACCTGTTTTGCTTTCCACAGTGTTTGGGATCCTTAAAGCTGTATTCCACATACTTTTTCCTGCGAGAAATTTTTTGTCTTCAGGAGCCCAAACAGATTTGGAAGTGTGTGATGAACATGAAACTGGCCATGTGGTCTTGGAATATGAATTTTGTGTGCCACTTACCCTTGACTTCCGAGCAGAGAGGGTGGAGCTGTTTGGTTGTGTGTGATTCATTTTCCATGAGAGTGTTAGCAGATTGCTGCTCTGTTTCAAAATAAATGAAGTTTCCATAATATATATAATTCCCATGAAAATATATATTAACCACCCATAGATCAACAGCAGGGGAGAAATAAATGTGGAAAAAACCCCACCATATTATAAAGATTTTTATGGAAAGTTGCCTGGTGGGAAGGGACCTGGGGGTCCTGGTTGACACCCAAGTGGCCAAGAAGGTCAAGGACACCTGGCCTGTGACAAAAGTTGTGTGTCCAGCAGGACCAGGGCAGGGATTGTCCCTTGTGCTGGGCACTGCTGAGGCCACACCTCAAATCTTGTGCCCAGTTTTGGTCCCCTCATGGCAAGAAAGACATTGAGGGGCTGGACTGTGTCCAGAGATCTTGGAGGTCTCTTCCAACCTAAATTATTATTCTGTGATGTATTTTTTTTTTAGGCCAACTCTTTGATAAGAGATATTTGTGGAGGCAGGGAAGGGTGCAAGCCCATTGCTGGGAATGGATTAGGGAAAAATTTATTCAAGACTCTGGGTTATCTGACAGGAGAAAAGGCAGAATTAAATGGCCCCGGTGAGCAGGCATGATCCTTCCCTCATGACTGGAGGCTGTCTCACAACCCAAATTTTCAGGTGGTGTTTCCTGTCTTGTGTTCTCAGGAAAGCACTTTGCAGGAGTGTGAAAACTTGGACCATTTATCCAGGGTTGTTTTTTTCGGTGGTGAATGTAGAGAATGGCAATTTGGCTTGAAGCATTGCACCAGGGAATTCAACAGCACCACCCTCTGCTGATAAAACAGGAAAATCTGGCTAGATGGGGGCAGGAGAAAAATTATTTTAAGGTTGTTTAATGGTACCTATTGTTTCCTACCCCCGCCCATCCCAAAGTGTGTGGATGCCACTCCACTTAGCAAAGGGAAGAAGAGTCTGCTGTGATATCTGTAGCTGTTCTTGGCGTTTCTCTGCTAGCAAGACGTGTGGCTGCAAAGTTTGAGGTTACCGCTATAAAAATGTCATTTTTTGTTTAAAAAAAAACCTGATACATCGCTCTGTGATAACGAAGCACTTTGATTAAAAGCACCCAACAGGCTGTGATGTATGGGAGCTGGCTGGGAGACCATCGGAGTGCAATTAATTATTAGCTGCTCTTGATGAGGCTCGGTTGCTCTTGGCCGGATTGATTCTGGACTGCGGCAGGGAAGCCGAGCTCCTGTTTGGAATGCTGCTCCGTGAATCTCCGGATGCTGCTGGTGTGGGATGGGTGATGGAGCACAGAGCCTTTCACCTCCAAGCTTGGGCTGGATTCGGACAAGTTGGTGTTGATGGGCTGGTCGGGAGCCGGCTCAGCTCCTGCGTGCTGGGTGTGGGTCTGCGTCTCCCAAATTGTGTCCAGTGGCACTCACAGCTTTACCTCGTGGGCTGGGTGTGAGATTTGTGGGGTCTTCATGCTATCTCCTCTGCTCTGTGCTTAAATGGAGAAGTTAATGTAATTTACCCCCTTTTTCTGAAAACTATCTGTGCTTTAAATTGAGGTTTTGAGGAGGGAATGGCTCTAATTCACTGGAGGAGACTTGTTAGAAGCTGGCTGTCTGAGAAGTTGTTAGTATTGCAAAGGATTTTCAAAATCCTTCCATCAATTAGTTGATTTAATGAAAATAAAGCAAAATAATAATTTTTTCCTGCTTATTCTCCCCTCTACAATGCAAAAATCTTTGTTTCCTGTGAATGCTGCTGGCTGCAAAGAGTAAAACATTTTAGGCTATCACTGAGTGTGGAAGCATAAAAAAAAATTAATACAATTTTTGCATAGATAAAACCTGACAAGAAGTTGGAGGTTTGTCTTGCTGTGGTTGTTTGACTGATTTGGCCACGTGAGCTGGTTAAGGAGCCCTCTCCTTCTCCTCCCCTGTTCCAAATGCTTCACTTGCATTTCCACCCTAAGTGCACCTTGAGATAGCAGATGTGTGTTCCTACAGCCACGAGTGTGGGGAGAAAAAGGAATTTGGAAGCATTCTGCTGCCCAAATATACAAATAATCCTTGAAAAAGAATCTCTGTTTGTAGAGAGGAAAACCTGATCTAAACCAAGGGAACAGGATGAGAGATCTTGGGAGAAAGAGCTTGAGATGTTTCTAGGGTCTTGTTTGAAGTGCAGATGAGAAACTTAGCTTGCTGTTTTTATTATTTCGATCTGAATTCATTGAAAGTTGCCATATGATTTTTCAGGTGTACTTTTTTCTGAATGGAACTTGAAGAGACAAATCTGATGATATAAATGCACGTCCCCTGGTGCTGAATTTTTTGAAAAGTAAAAAATCCAAAACAACCCCAAAGCAACAAAACAACCCCAACCCTAAGAGCATTTAGTGATAATCTGAAAAGCAAACAGAAAGCCTTTGTGAATTGGGTTGGATCCTAGGAAAGCATGAGACAATCCATGTTAAATATATGGTTATTCCATGAAGAAAGATGTGAAACTTTGAAATGCTGAAACTTTATGTCCCAGCACTTAGTACCCTTATTCTACTATAAAACTTTAGTTTTGATATTATGCTCTGGTCTATATCAAAATTAAAAAAATGGTGCAATTAGGTTTAAACATTGTCCTGTTACTTTTGGATTAGCATCTTTGTATTAGAAGAGTTTTCCTGAAGGGCCACGTGAACTGGAGCACTCGAGAGAATCGTGGGTGTTATTTACCCGACCAATCCTTGCAAATAACAGAGAGCAGTGGATGGCACTCGGGATTGGGACTGTTTTTCTGGAAACATCGATTTGGGGCAAGGAGAAGGGTCTGGGGAGGAGCAAAGCAAAAGTGGCAGGGAATAGTTTTTATGAAATATGTGGAGGAATGAAAGGCCAGGTTTGGAAGGCTCCAACCTGCACTGCTGATGTGAGAACGAGGGAAAGATCTCAGGACCCCGTGAAACACCCCAGGATCTGCAGGATCCCAGGGCTGCAGCTCTGCATGTGGGATGTGGGCAGGAGTTCCCAGCCCTGGAGCTGAAACCTGGGAACGTTTGGACAGCAGATCTCCAGCCCCGGGATGATGTGGGGAGGGAAGGATTTCTTTCCCTTCCTCTGGATCTGTGCTTGGAGGGGGGTCTCTTCCTTACTATCCAGCTGGGAGGTGAACCATGAGCCATGGTAGTGCTCAATGTCTGTTCTTCCCGAAATTTGGGCTTCTTTTCCAGTGCAGTTCCCCTGCCACTTACTATGTAGCTTATTTTGTATATGAAAATAATAGTTTATAAATTACATTTGTGGCTAACTTTTGCTTGTACGTCATAAAGAGAAATATCCTATAATTATTGTGGTCCCCTAGTAAATTCACTATTATTATTACCTAGTTATTTTGGCCATGTGGGTTACACCATATTTAAGGTCCCAGTTCAATAAAAGTACATCTGGTTCCTGTGCTGCAGAAACCTATTAAAGGTTGAGGGAAACCATGCAAATAGATTTATATGGTTTTTTGCTGGGTTTTACAGTGTTTAATTGGCCTTTCTATTGAGAGTAACCATGGCAAACTTGAAATTCTGGGAGTAGCTACTCTAAGCGAGACTCCTTTAGTTACTACAGAGTTAATGCAGTAACTTGTCTGTGTTTTAAGGGTCTCACATGTTAGAGACTCCTCCACTTCCTTTGGGAGAATATCCCACAGCCTCGTAGAACTCAGTGTCAGGAAGTCTTTGACCACAATTTATGTAACTGCATGTGTTTCATATGGATTTCTCCCTGGTTTATGCAAGATATGCCACAGGGCTTCAGCAGGGATTAAAATAAAAAATAAAAAAGGACTTGAACATGAGAGGCATCAGGAATACTTTTATGTAGTCTAGAAAGCTGGTTTGTTAAACAAAGCTGAAAAAGGGCTGAGCTGATGCTTTTGGGGGAGGGATTCTGCAGCTGGAATGAGCAGCATTTCTGCTCAGGGAAACAAGTTTACCAGGATCAATGCGATAGTTGAAATGTTTCAGGGCTTTTTTCCCCCCCTATTTAATTTTAATTTACATATTCCCCCACCTTCAGAACTTTTAAAGTACTTGGCATGCCTAAATTTGTCGTGCATATTTACAGAAAATTCAAGACTCGCTCCTAGTTTAGGTCAAGATATTGAGTGTTTGTCCCTTCCCAGGAGTGTGCAGGCTTGTGTGAGCTCCTGACAATGCCCGTGGAATTGTGTGTGGCCTTTTGTCAGGTGGGAAATCCCTGCCAGAGACCAGAACCAGGAATTCTGTGTTCGAGGTGGGAGAGAAGACTGAAGTTTCTTAGGCTTTAATCTGCTGCTGGAAGTTTCTTTGAAAAATCACTGCAACTCTTTGCCTTGGTTCTTTTTCTTCCCCTCCTTCCTCCCCAGTAAATCTTTAATGAGGATCTGAGTAATTCAGTGTATCTCTGTTCCTGAAGCGAGAGGGCAAAAGTTTTGCTGTACTTATTAAGATATTTGTCTCAGATGGTTCTGGATCATTTTCTTTTTTGGCATGATGACGACTTCTTCAGCTTCAGGCTGGCGCTCTCAGCTGTTATTAAAGTGTGAAATGATAAACTCCTTTTATCTGAAAAGATGCTTGAGACTTAATCACACAACATACCCAGATAACATTAATTTCTGCTAACCAGTTTGAAGGAGTGGAAGTTGGAACTTTTTATGACATTCTTCGTCTTTCTGTAAGGAAAAAAATAAAACAACTTTGGAGGAAACTTTATGTGGAAAGGCATGCAGAAAGCAAAATTACAGTTCCTGAAAGATACCTGGCGTGACAGAGCTGAGTTCCTATGCACTCAGCTTACTGCAGAGGGGGCAAAATAGGAATAATCTCCATAGGATTCACTGGATCTCTCTTTGGGACCGTGCATTTCCTGGGGCCTGCCTTCCAGGGTCATGGACTATGCTGTACACTCAGGAAGATAAAACCCCTTCTCTTTCTTCCTCTGAAAACAAAACTTCAGACCACATCCATCCCACCTTTGGCTGTGCTAGAGCCCAGAGTGTGGTTTTTCTGTACAGAGGGGTGTGATGCATTTTTTTGCTGTGTGGCCTGAAAACATGTTTATTTTATCAGTAATTATCTGAATTTTTTGAGGGGAAGACAGTGAATAGAGACTGGTTTTTCTTCCACTTACAGCTACTGAGGGCAGGGTGCTCTGAGTGGGAAGAGAGGAGCCACAGTCAGAGACTTAAATTGTGAGGGAAGGTTTTGTAGGAAATTCAGTTTCTTAGGAAGAGATGGAGGGCTCCAGCAGGAGGTTGCCCATGATCCAGGCTGGGTGAGCAAGGGAAATGAGCAGAGGGGCAGGAGAAGGAGCTCCCACCTGGGAATGATGCCACAAGGAGCAGCTGCTCATCCCATTCGTGCTCCAGCTCTTTCTGTGAGGGCAGAAGAGGGAAGGGGAGCACCCACCATGTGCCACATTCCTGTATCCAGTGGCTCCCATGAGCTGCCTTTCATGGGAACACACCCATGCTTGCCCCCAGTTTGTGTGGTGTCGTGGCAGGGAGGGTGGGAAATGACAATATTGGACCAAAAAACCTCATCCAAACGTGTTATTTGGCTGAAATGCAAATGACCTGCTTCCTGCCCTCCAGCTCCCCAGATATGTCTGGAACTTAAATGTTTGAGTTTGAAGGGTTTTGCAGATCAAAACCCTTATTTGGGTGAAAGAAGTAGGTAATACGAGGAAGTAGATTAAAGTTCCTCATTCAAAGGAGCATGTAAAATTTGTCTTTGTGGCAGAGTTGTTATTGTCTTTACATTCAAAACAACAACTTTGAAGCATCCAACTTTAGCTGAAGTCTGTTGAGTTCCTTAGAAACCTCTGTTTCATGAACAAGAAATAAAAGGTAATGCCAGATTTTTAATTTTTTTTTTTAGTTTGTGTGAAATGTACAGGCACGCTTGACAGAATAAAACAAAAATAATGATCCTTAGGAGGGCAACATGCTTAGGATCAGAACATCTGTCTTGCACCCTCCCAGGCTGGAGCTTTTACTCTTTCCACGAGAATGTTTACATCAAGATGCTCGAAAAAATGAAGCAGGGTTAAGTTTTGAAATGAAATAAATGCTGACGGGGTGTAGCCGTGCAGAAGGGTGTTAGTCTGGTTCAGCAGTTCTGGGTTTGGACTCCAGGAGTTTCTCATATTTGTTTATCCTTGGAGTAGGTTTCTAGCACTGCTCCAGATCATGTCTTTCAGATTTTTCACTGGAACAGCACAACCAAGAGAAATTAAATAGAAAAAAAAAAGTGTTTTCAGTTGAGTGCAGAATTTCAGGTGGCTCTGCCTGGTGCTTCATCAGCATTTGGGTTTGACAACAGCACGGAGGCTGAAGTGCAGAAGGTTGGATTCCCCTTATTTCTTTGTGGCTTTTACTAAAGAGACCTTTAAGAAACAAACCAAAACTGCACATGGGCACCTATTTTTTGTGGGTTGCAGGCCGAGTTCACGTGGGGTTTGTACAACTTCCTTGGGCTGAATGGAATTGCTCTGTATTTCTGACACAGGCACACCAGGGGTGGTAGACTTGACCCGTGATTCTGTGTTCAAAAGTGTTACAGTGAAATAAAGTTTAATTCTGAGTCTGAATCTCTAGGATTTCTCACTTCTGTGTGTGTGGATAAGATTCCCTCCCAGGTTTTCCCTACAGTGGTTCTGGTTGTACAAATTTCAGTTTTTCTCGTGCATTAGCACTGAAAGGCACAGAGGGCTGATATTATTTGAGCACAGGGTTTCCTGTGAGGGGAATTCAGCTTGGCTTTCGAATTCAGAACTCACACGCAAGTCTCACAGGGAGAAATCTGTATTTTTGTGTGTGTGTGTGTTTTAAATTCAGGTTTAGATTTCTATAACAGTGTGTGGGGTGGGTTTTTTTTTCCTTCCGTTGTTCCTACCTAGATGATATCTCACCTTTGGAAACTTCTTCTGAATTGGAATTTGGCACAGATATCTTCATCCAAAGCAAATTTAAAAAAAAAATATGGTTACAGAAATGTACAAAGGTGTGTTTTTTAACTGGGGAAAAAACCAGCATGAAACAAGGCTTTGTTTGTTGGTAGGTTGAAAGCAAAATTCAGATAATGATATATTGATTTCTGTGTCTGGGCATCAACTCACTGTATTTCCTATTAAAAACCCCAAACATACAATATCCAATTATGTGATACATTTTGGAAGGGAGATTAAAAATATTTTTAAGAAATCAATTGAATTTAGCTCTGTATATTTTTTTCAAATGGGGATGGAATGCAGCTGGCTCTGGCTAGGCTCTTTTGGCTTGCTATCCCCTTTTAGAATGTCACTGTTTTAAAGCTGAATAAATATCTAACAACCAAGAGATAATAAAAATGTTATTTAGTGTTGTATTCCCGGTGGCTTAGAAAAGGTTACAAACCCTGATATCTGGTTAGCAGTCCCAAGGGTTTTCTAGCAAGTTATTTAACTATCCATTTATTAATTGAATTTATGGCAGTTAATGAGAGCTCAAATGCAGGCACTGGGTTCAGGTTGCCAGAAAAAAAGACATCAATTATGACCAAGTTTGCAGAGCATGGCTTATCAAGAGACCATCCTGGTGACCACCAGCAGTTTGGTGTCTGTACCATGGATATTTATGGGATCCAGCTCTGCCTTGTAGGACAGAGCTCTATTTTAGTGTTCGTGGCTGCTCTGCCAGTTCATCTTCTCCCCAAGGCAGGGAGAGATCTCAAATCTGGCATTGAGAGGAAAGCATGAAGTGCAATTAAAAATGCAGTGGGTGTCTGGAAAGGGGTGGGGTAATTCTATATGGCATATTCTGTCTGGTCTGAAATTGCAGGCACCTCTCTGTGGTGTTTGGGGGAAAAGAAAGAATAAAAATCTTTGCTATATTTTATTAGGCTAGATCAAAGCTAGTTCACAAATACTTAGTGTTATGGAACATCTTTCCTAAATCTAAATATAATTCTGTCCACTCTCTGCCAGGTTTTAAGGTCCAGATGGCTCAGGCTTGTATTTATGCTGAAGGAAAGGACACTAATCTATCATAATATTCTTGCAGTAATCACGAAAAATGTTGTATGGTCTTGGGGCTGGTTCCTTTGAAAACTTAGATGTGCTAATAAGTGTTTGTCAAACTGAGGTCCTTGTGGACTCAGAGCCTCAAAAAGGTGGTTGAGTCGATGTTTATTTTTGGAGGCATATAGGGATGCAAAGGTTTATATAAGATTATGTATATAGAAGTTAGTGGTGTGGAATTATGAGCTATTTGATTAAATGGGTGCTGAAGAGTTCAACTCCTTAAAGACCATTTTAGCCTGGGTATGTGAAAACAAGCGTTCTTAATCTAAGTCATTACAGTTTTGGTATTGTAACCAAATATAACAGTGTTCATAGCAGTTGTGGAATAAAATGGAAAGTGAAAATTAAACAGGGGAAAATTTACTGCTGTTTCAATCATGCTGAGTTATTGTAGTCATGTAAAGAACACTTAGAAAAGCATGAGGTAGTTAGAATGCCAAGTTTCTATGATAGCTGGCAAGCAAAGTGGTGCAGTATTATGTAAGTTAATATTTCTTGACACATGCTGACATTTCAGTTAAAGCTTCTAAATTATTTTAGACTTTAAGGAGAACGTGAATACTTTTTTTTTCTGCATTCCTGGCAACCTTTTCAAGTTGTCTGGTGTGGAGCTTGCTTGATTGTGATCTGCCCTATATCCTTGTAAGTTGGAAATTTTAAGTTTAGCTTGGGCAGTTGTTGGTTCTGTGTAGAGATTGAGTGGGAAGTTCTCTGCTCTGGAGTGTGTGCCCCAATTTGAATATTTTATTGTTTGGAGATAGCACCTTCATCTTGTGACCTGATTGCTGTCCCTTGAAACTGTGGGAATAGCACTGTAGGGAATGGTTGTGCTAAGCTCCAGAGGAAATACAGGAACTGTTTCAGGAAGTAGAATTAGATTCCTGTCAGATTGCAAGATGTCAGTGATGTGCTGGGATGTGAGAGTGACTTCAAGCTGGTGCTGTCTTGTTGAAGCCTGATTTTAGCTGGATGTTGCAGAGGTACCTGGAGTATCCTGATGGAATTCCAATAGGTTGTGCACTGTTTGCAACAGAGAATTTGCATGGGCCAACATATCCTACAGAGAAAGTGGTTGGGGAAGTCTGTGTGGCTGCAGATTCCTTGTTGATATGTGCACACATTCCTGGTAGCCAGACAGGAAACAACCTGCTGCCATCCCTTTAGAGGGAAAGAAAGGACAGAGAGAGACCCCAACCAGCTCTGGATGGCCTATTTCAGATGAAGCAGGACATGATAACCCAATCCTTCCCCTTGCACTGCATTAAAGAGAAAAATAACCTAGCTAGCCAGATATCACACACCCAGAGAGCATCCATTTAGTGCTTTTTCCCTCTTGGATTTCTGAGAATCTTTCCCCTCTGAGCAGAGAGGGTGAGAGGTGACCCCTGCCTGCGGGGACAGAGGGAGGGAAGGGTTTGTAGGGGATGTGCAGAGTGTGGGCACCGATAAGTGGAGGGTGCAATTTCAGCAGCCGTGGTTGTGACAGCCAACGTGCCCATGGGCAGGTTCCTGGAACATGAGCCCTGCTTCCCAAAGAGGCAATCTGAGGAGATTAATTTTAGAGGATATATTACTTAGTGGGATTTGAGGAGGGAATGCAGGGTTGAATGAAGTGTGGAGTAAATAAGCCGAGTCAAGCTCCATAATTGTTCCATTGTGGTCTCCACTCACTGTCTGGTGGATGAACTCAACCCCCTCACTAGATTTTGGGGATGGAGTTGAACTTGCTGTAGGAATTGCTGTGTGAAAAATTGGAGAGATAGGAACTACAGGTCACAGAAACGTTCAAATAACACACCAGAGGCTGCGTTTTATGGTTCCAACTGCTGTCCCATGGGTCACTGCAGCTTTACTGTGCTTGTTCTGAATTCTAAATGTTATCTTGTAAACCCTTGGGTGGAGTTGTCTTTGATCTATTGCTTGGTGCTTCATGAGAAGCTCTACTAAAATAATATATATGATAGGATAAACCTTGGAAGATGATAATAAAAGCTGAAGTCTTTGTAGTGTCACGTACATAATTTAGCTACTTTGGTTATGTGAGATAATTAAGTATTAAAACCAATTTTTTACACCCATGTGGGCTCCTCGAGTAACAGTGCAGGAAGAGAGCAAAGAGAAAGTTTTTTTTGGAACACTTTCTGTCTCAGGCTGCTTTATTTCCCCAGCCATACAGCGAGCTGAGCCACACACGGTGGCTGCTGTGAGGTCTCTGCTCTCTCCCTGCTGCTGCACTGAACGCCCACCTCTGACCCCCTGCTCCCACCCAGCCCAAAACCTCCAAAAAAGCACCTCAAACCACAAAAATGCCTCAAAAAACAACTTCCCTGGCCCATCCAGCCACACAGTCATGCTCAAGCTGCCCTGAATAATGGGAGAGGGCAGGTGGATAGGAGGCAGAAAGCCCTGGAGATCTTTATTCCTTGTAAATCATCCCTGGGAAAATTGTGTGGCACATCTTTCATCCAGAGTTGGAATTCAAAAATTCTCACCTATTTCTATTGCAGATGTTTTCTGCTGGAAATCTTCATGATTTCAGATGTGATTGCACCTCAAGTTATCCTCCACTTATTTGACCTCACTCCACTAGGGGAAAATGTGTCTTTATTCTCTTAGTAGACCTGGTTCCAGAACTGTCAAGTTTTGCTTTTTTTATGCTTTTTCTACTAAAGTTAATGAACTATTTTCTGAAACATGTATAAAATACAATTTGTAATATATTTTACTGTTTTATTTTCGACAACAGGCAGATAATTACCTTCAAAAATAACAGATTTTAATCTAAATAAGTATCTAAATTATAGCCGTCGAGTTGTAAAGAAAAACAAATTCAGCTAATCCTTATTTGCATGTGCCAATTAGCTAAGTGTTCATCAATCTCCTATATCAATGAAAATGAGAAGACTCAGCTCTGTGGTAAGATAATATTTCTCATTAACAACAAGTAAAACCTCTTATTGCTATCATAGGAGAAAAAAACCCTCCCACTTCTCTTCCTATTTAAAATGCCAGTAAAACACAGCTATGAAGTCATGTATGAAAAATAGGCCCTCTATTTTTAGTATTGACAAAATCTGCCAAAAGTTCTCCTTCAAAGCCTCCCTTGGTCTCTGACTTCTTCTGTGGAGAAGCCAGGAACAAGCACTTTGATGTTTCTTCAGCTATCATGTAGAGGAATGTAAAAATAACCATATCCTTCCTAATCTTTTGAGAGAGATCCTAGATACCCACAGTTCAGCCTGGGACACGGTTTTTATCAGTGAGAAAGGTGATAAATAAATGAGGTAACCTGCCCAAGGCTGATGTGGAATTCTGTTTCCTCCCCAGCATCCTGACTCCCTGTTTTTAGATTTCTAGCTCTGTGCTTGGCTCAGGGAGCTGCCTTCCCCCTGTGCTTGCACCCTTTAAAGATAAACTCAAGGAGCAAGGAGACCCCAAGGGCTGTTTTGAGCCACTGGACACTTCCTTTGGGAAGGAATTGTGAATTTTCTGTGATTTTTTGTGGAGTGGGATCTTGCTGCCAGGGTATACACCTGCTGTGTGTGCCTGTGTGCTTGTCTAACTGTGGGATTATGGTTTCCCTGAAAGTAAAAAATGTGGATCCCACTCTGCAAGGGCAAGAAATGGAAACCAGAATTTAATAGCAACTCTGTGAGGATAAATGCCAGCTTGCTCTGCTAATCTCTGGATATTCCAGAGACTCCACTGCAAGGAAACAAAAAAAATGTCTGGCAACCATTAGGAATTTCTGCATGTGCCAGCAATTGTCCATATAAGTAGAGTCATATCAGGCTTCCCATGCTGGAAGCACTGCCTGTTTTGTCAAGCCACTTCAATGAACATAAGATTTTAAACGTGTGAATATCCCCAGGACTACTTAAACAAATAACATTTCCATACTAACTTGTATACCTCTAGCTATCTTCTTCATGTTGAGTGGAACATAAGGTTTTGGGTTTTTTTTTTTGGTGGGGGAGACTTTTTTTGTGGTTTGGTTTTTGGTTTTCCGGAGCAAATTCAACTTTGAGATGTGTGTCCTTTCAAAACTGGAAAATGAAGCAGCAGGCATGTGAGAAGTGAGCTTTCCCAGAAAGGTGTGCAGTGGTCACGAAGTGATCACCACAGATCACCCTTTGGAAGGACTTTTCCATGTGGTTACTTGATGATTTCAGCCAGAGTGTGATTTCATCTGTATTATCAAGGCTGTTTTGAAAGACAAAAGTGAAATATTTTAATTTGCTTTTTATTGTCTATATCAGTATATAATTTTGCAAGAGATTATATGCACACTTAGCATAAATGTTGGCGTTTTAAATATCATTCCTATAACTAATTGTCCTCTGGGGTTGAGTACATCTCACTAGTAATTTCTTTATGACCCTAATAAATAGCACACCCCCAAAATTTGTGCACTAAATTAACAGTTCCATGTGGAGAAGGTGGACAGTGCAGCCCATAATGCTCATAGGCAAAGGGCAAAATTAGTATGACATCTGTGATGAGTGCAAATGTATTTTGCTAAAAATAAATTTCATTTAAAAAGCAAACAAAAACTTTCAAGCCTGTTTAAAATTTCAGGTTCTTCAAGGGCCAGCTTTAATGTGCAAAAAAGCATTCCCTGAAAATGTCATCCTGAAAACTTGTTAGCAGGTGTCATTGTTTTGAGGAGTAAATGTGTGCTCATGTAGGGTTTTAAAATTCAGGTATCTGTTGTGGCAAGGTATTCACTTAAAAACAAAAACAACAAAAAGACACTCTTTCCAAAAAAAAAAAAAAGGATTTTCTATTAAAAATAACTGTACCCCCCTAAACAATAACCAAAAAATTTCAGCAAGGACCCCCAAAACAACACTGAAAAACGTGGTACTTTGAGACATTAATATTCCTATTGAGATTTTATGGGGAAAGAAGGACTGAGTTCGAGCCAAGTTTTAAATGCTGACAATAAACCACCACCTCTTCCCCTATGGCCTTCTCCCTTGAAAACAAAAGACCCTACAAAAACTCCCTACCAGGTTTCATTAGTTCTTGAACTCGGTATTGATCTCCCACCAATTTCAGCTCAGTTGATTTGACCAACTGGGACAGAACTGCTCTCAATCAGGGGACCAGAGCTATCAGCAATGAGTTAAGCATAATTACTCATCCTCTTCTCAATGCTCTGCAGTTAATGTTCAAGTTAATCAGCTACATGGCATGCCTATTATTTTTACTTTTTTTTTTTCCTTTCAGTGTTTTAAGATGAGTTGAAGCAGTAAAATAATTTCCTCATGTGTCTCATAGTGAAGATAAATGTGGCCATTTCAGCCGATTCTCTATACCTTTGTCATGAGGGGTTCTTAGGAAACTGCAATAAGACATTGTTCAAGTCTGTGTGTATTTTCTGCTGCGAGGATGGAGTCCCAGTTAATGCTGAATTCGGGTATTTTTTGAGTTGATTGTTGTGCTCACAGGAGTCTTCATGTTCACAAAACAGAATTTGTTTTGCTCCTGTGCAGTGTGATGGGTGAGGAGGTGAAAATCCAACACTGGCGATTTCCTTCTGACCGGTCAAGGATTCTTTGTTTGCTGTTGTTAGAGAGGTGAAAATGTGGAGCAGCCTCAGGAAGATTTTTCCAGTGCTGAGCTCTGGTGAACATCTTTCCACACTTCTTTGAGCCTTGGGTTTCCATTAATTATTTTTCTAGACAGCAAGTTGCTTTCAGAAGTACTCATGAGGGAAACCTTTAGTTTTTAGAATAATATATGTGTGGAATTTCAACAAGTCCCCACCTATTAAATGTTTGGTCGTGGAAAAGTGTGATCTATTTTTCAATAGAGAGGTCCTGATTTGTTTTAAATGTCACAACTAGGAAGGTAGCACTATAATTATCAGAAGTTCATCTAATATTGGGAATACAAAGTGATCTAACAGTATTTAAAGTGTCTTGCACACTTATATTAAAGATAGCACAAGTAAATTATGGCGAGGTTCATGTGTTGTGGGGAAGAGAGATGAACTTTTCATTGTTGTATCATATGAATAAATGAGAAAAGGATGGTTTATTCTTTATGGATAGGGAACTGGCACCTTGGTCATATATTTGAATTCTTTTCAGTGCTGAATCTCTGTTATATTTGCATTTGTGTTGAAGGGCTCCCTTCAGCTGATGTAAACTGTGGTAGTAACCAGAGCCTCAAAAATCCTTTTGTGCCCTGGCAGCACACTGCTCTCTTTTTGTAAATAACCTTAACCCTTTAGGTGTAGTATTTCTCATATTTTACAAAGCTCAGGTATTATTTTTGTGGGGCATGTATTTTTCCTTGCTGGAATATTCTCTCCATTCTTTTCTGAAGTTTCCCAGTGATCCAGTCTCACTGGTAGCACCAGAACCACCAACACAGAAAGGGACTTTCTTTTCCTTGCATCTTCTGTGAGCAGGTCATGGATGATGGAGCTGCTAAAGCTTTGCACCTTTATTTTGACCATTGTTACAATTAGAAATGGACTTGTGGTGCCCGAATTCTGTCTGAATGTGCTAATAAATGGGAAGTTACGACAGACTTCAGACTTGGGCTGAGTGCCCATCCTGGGGGTATTTAAAGGACTCATGGATGTGGTGCTGAGGGGAATGGTTTAGTGCTGGCCCTGGCAGGGTGAGGTGAAGGGCTGCACTCGATGGTCTCAAAAGGCTCTTCAAGCCTAAACGATTCTGTGACTCTGTGAAATGAAGTCAATTAAAATTTCATGCCAAAAATTTATAGAGGGCTGGAAAAAGGAAAGTTCAGCAAGACCCAAGCTTTTCAGCCAAGATCGGGCCTTGTCCTTCCACTAGAAGGATGACTGGTCAAAAATGGTGACATAAAATAGAATCTGTGATGTCTTTTTATGAGCATTTTGTGTCTTTATACTGAGGGTTAGATTTTGAGTCTTTTCTCTTAAAAAGGGTAGCTAGAAATGCAATAAAAAAATCAACCAGTTGTCTGACTATTTAACTTCTAAGACCATGGAATATTAAAACACCTCTCTGTTCTGATGTCACATGTCAGCAGCAATGGATATAGAACCTGAAAATGAAGGAATGTTTTCCTTTTGCTTATGCACAGTGAGTTTCTGCTCTATTTGAAGGTTGTGTGTTAGGAGAACTGAATCTTTCCTTCAAATGTTTCTATCCCCGGGTCAAATTATGCTTTACACTCTAGCTGGAGTCCTGATCCTAGCTGGAAATAGCAATGAAGAGGTTTGCTATTGAATATCAACCTTATTTTTGGTCAAGATCTGACATACGAATTTTACATCTATTAAATCTGCTGATTTCTGTCCAAACTCCAATTTTTTTGCCTCTAGATATATAGCCAGGAAATAACTATTTCTGTCATTTGAGCAAAGTGGTGATAAAATAAAATTCCTTGGGTGATAAGTGGTAAAGATCATGAAGTCTTAATATTTGTAGTTACTGTCTGCTTTTGCAGTTAAACATTCAAGTAAAACTCACTGGGCTGCTCTGAAATCATATTAAAAGGGCCAACAAATAAAAGAGGAAGAAATGCAATATTTTGTCAAAGGAATTTAACCCAGCAGCATTTCTGTATTATGATGCCATCCTTGTATTCAGCAAGTCTTTTTTTAAAGGCTGAACAGCGTGAGACAGCTTTTACCCAAGAGGAGCACTAATTGGTGATTTGAGAGAAATGTTAAGTATTTCCTCCAGTCTTTAGTTCTATTTTCCTGCTTCTGCAGTAAAAACACGAGGAGGGATACCTGACAAAGGAGGAACCCACAGTTAGTAAACTCTTCACTGCTGGTATGTCTGTCAGGAAATTAGATCAATGAAAATTAATTCACTCCTATAACAGTAATTTCCTCACTTAATGTCCTCATCTAGCGTGAGGGTGCCTCCTCCCCTGCCTGCTTTAAGAGCAGTAAATCAGTTGAGCTCTCTATTCATGAAAATGCTGCAGAAATGCTCCTTATCTTCTCAGAATTATATGGTAATGTTTTCCATTTCCTTTTTGTTTTCCTGAGGCTGAAAGTATCCCATGAGCTCAGCAAGAAGTGGTGTTTCTGTGGCCGTCTTGGTGCAGAGAACATATTTAAGATTTTTTTCAAATTGACTTCTGCTGTTTGAGCCGAAAGAGGCTATTTTTTTGTCTTCTTTGTGCCATAAACTGTGCTTTAAGTCCCTCCATGCTTTTCCCCTTTTGTGCCATGTGGGACAACAGGGGTGTCCAGCAGGGCCTGTGCCCTTGTGTGAACATACAAGTAGGGAGAGGGAAAAAGGGATTTTAGGATAATGTGTGTTGTCCAGGTTACTGTGACTGCCTTGCTTCTCCAGCCGCTGTTTGATGGGATGGCAGCAATATTCCAGGGCTGGAATTGTGCTTTCATCACCTGCTCCATGGCTCATCTCTTCTTTCTGAAATCTTAGGTGGGTGCATGGCCTTTTCCTTTAGCATAAAACCAGGGGACAAGGATATGACAAGGTCTAAGGCTTGCTCTTTAATAAATAATATTCACGTGGCCTCAAGCCATGTTTTTCTTGAGCTCTTCACCATCTTCTCCAGAACTTCCATGAAATGCTCTTGGCTGTTGTTAAATCTTGCAGAAGGTGACAAGTCTGTGATGCCCAAGTTCTCCACTCCCAGTAATTTGTGCTGTTTGTTGCCTGAGCACATTCTCCAACCGCTGGAGTCACGAGGCAGGGAAAAGCAGACTCCCTAGGAAAATGTAACATCCAGATCCTTTCCAAACGCAGTGGGTACCGGTTTGCAAGGGCTGTTTGGGGAGCTTGGCACCAAATGTCTTCTTCTGACCCAGGAAAAGTTGTAAGGACTGTGATTAAGCGTTGACATTTCTGTTCCTCAGTCGCTGTTTTCTTCTCAGCCATCTCCGTGCAGCCACCTCGATGTTATTTGGCTACGCTGACCTGTGGGGCTTTCTTAACCTTTTTGTAAACTCAGCTGCCACTCACAGGCTGGATATAATTACTCTTTGGTGCCGAAATAGACCTTTTCTCCAGCTTTGAAGGCTGAAAGATTGCCTCAGGTATTTAGTTAACTGGCTGAACTTTTTTAATTGGGACAAACCGTCTGTGGCGATTTCTGTTTGTCTACCACGCAGCAGCTTTGCTGTTATAAGTTTATACACTCATTCTGATTATATTCACTGATATGTGATAGCAGTGTGTGATCATTGGAGCATGGCAAGATTCTGAGACACCCCTGGAGGCCATCAAGCCAGAATTAAACACTAATACGTAAATCGGTATCAATTAATTTAAAATTTGTATGATAGATTGGCCGAGTTAATGCTTAAAATCAGATTATCTTTTAAATGCTGCTGTAAAGTTTATTTCCCCTTTCTACTTCAACACGAAAACCGCATTAAGGAATTCTCTATTAATTTTGGAGTTATGTGATATAACTGAAAGAACTAAATGTAACTAAGATTTGTGTGAGATACAAAACAATGACTTTTTTCCTTAAATAATGTGGAGCTTTGTATGTCTAAAACATTCTCTTGATGTACTTGCTTCAATCTGACTAGTGCTGTACCTTTTTAGAAAAGTTATTTTGCTTTTCTAAACAGTTAAATTCTCATTAAGAAGGATATAATCGCATGGCTCTGGTGTTCAGAAACAATGTAATCCATAGAAGTGTCTGAGTTATGCTTCTGTTCAAAAAACCTATCATTTTTTCTAAGAGGAATTGTGCACTTCTGGCTCTCTTTGTAAGAGAATAAATTGTGGATTACAGGATTGGAGTGTGATTTAATTCTCAGGTCTCTCACAAACAAGTTCTGCTGATGGGGCAAGTCCCTTAAGTGGTCCTTCCTCTCATTGAATTTCCTCTCTGTGAGGTGGGGTTGGTGCACTCTGCTCTCTCCCCCCACCTTTATTTTGTCCATTTGGGTCCAGTTCTGCAGCTGATCTTGTGGGTTTTGCCCTTCTGAAGACAGAGGGGTTGAATGGTCCTCCTGGAATGGCTGGAATCCGGGTGGAAGGAGCCAAGGGGCTGCTCCAATGGGTCAGTCTGTCATTGCAGTCCTCCTGCAGGAACCTGAACAACTCCAGATTTCTCCTCCATGAGGGCACTCATCCAATGGCTGAGGTGATGCCTCTAAATGTCCAAAATCTCCAGGTTTTTTGCTGGATGGGCTGGCAAGGAAGTGTATCCCTGGCTTCAAATCTGAGTGTTCCTGCACATGAACTCATCTCTGCATGTCCTCACAGTGAGTGGCAGCTCTGTAGCAGCTTTTCTTCACACAAATGGTTATTTTTTCATTGAAAATGTCTGAAAGCTCAGCTTTTGGCAAAAAGAAGGCACAGACCCTTTAGGACTATGTGATGTACTCAGGATCTAAGAGCAGACTATCTCAAACCCCAGCTATGAGAGCTCAGGTGGACATTTAGTTTTGCAAGGTTAGTTTTGGCTTTCAAGCTATTCATGAGATATTTTTATTTGCATATTGTGTATACATACACATATATTTATATATAGTGTGTGTAGATTTTACTTTGCAGTCTTTCAGCTGCAAGAAAATGTAACTTTTTTTTGTGAAAGATGTCATGGACTGACTGACTCCTGCTTTCCCCTGAGGAGCAGTGGAGCAGTTTCAGGTGCTGAATTACCTTCAGAAGCAGTACATGAATTTCAAGAGGATTAAAACCTCAATCAGGAGAGACAGTCAGGCACTTCTTGACAAGACCTGTAGGGAAAAAAAAAATCCCAACCTATAATCCCAACTGAAACTGTGGTAAGACTTCGATCAAAGCAATATTTATCAGAAAATGCTTTCTTTCAGTGGATGTTTTGGCTAGCCTCACATATTCAAGTTCATGTAAGTGTTTTAATACTTTGATCCATTTACAACTCTAAAGCAGCTTGTCATGACTAGGCTATTTTTTCATTATGCACATTATGAAAGTGCATTTGTATAGAAAATTTATGGGTTGCCATTTTACCCCGGTTATACACCTGCATTACTTTTTTTTCCTTCAGTAGATGGACCAAAAAAAAAAATTAGTCTGACAAAGATACAGTCAAGTAGAATGAAAGCAGGACTTAAACCATTTTTGTAATGATATCTGTTTCTTCTACTGTCTATATGTGTACTTTCATTTATGTGTTGATAGACTAGAGAAATTAAACTACTGCAGGACAGAATGGTTACAGGAACTAAGAATGCTTTTAATCTGCTAAACTCTAGATCACTGGCTCTGGCTCACCCTGGGCTGTAATAGTAGAAAGTATTTAATGGGTGACTGATGAAGTGTTGGCTGTACCAGCCCATTCCTCATGGGGAGTGCAGGGAAGGGCTTTTTGACTACAGCCTTTGCATTTGGCTTTCCAGGCAATGCCCACAAAATAGTGTTGTGTGGCTTGATTTTTTTTTTAAATTATTATTTTTTTTATTTGGTTGTACTGTGAGTATTCCTGGGGGCAACCCAGCATGATTTTTTTCCCCATCCAACTCATCCTGCCCATCCAGTGGAACGAAATTCTGCTGATTTTGCTGTGCTGTCAGTGACATCCAGGTTAATGGGTGGGGGGCAGCAGTGGGAGGTGGTCTGGGAGCAGGGGATGGCCACGGTGCAGCCGGGGGCAGCGCTGTCCTGGGGCACAGACCTGCAGGACACACCACTGGGGTCATGGGATGGCTGCAGTGGCACTGAGCTGTTTGGGCAATGGGTGTGTTCCTCCCAGACCAGTCCCAAAAAATGCTCTGGATCCAGCTGGTCAGGATCAGCAAGGCACGGGACCTGCCTAGGCACAGATTTGCCCACAGTGTAGCTGAAGTAGAGATCAGGGCTCAATCTCTGGGAATGCAAGGAAAGGGGAATGAGAGAGACTGGGACCATCTCCAAATGCTGCTTTGAAATGCAGGAGAACAAAGCCTCTGGGTCCTTTTGTAAAGACAATTTAGCCCACATATACGAGGCACCTGTGCAGGCTGAACTTCTCCTGCTAACCCAGAGTCCATCCTTTAATATTAAGTGATAACAGAAGCATTAAAATCCAGTGGTTTCCACTGGGAGCACCACAGGGGCACTCCCAGTGACCCCAACCAGTCCCACAGCTCTGTGGTTGCTGCATGTCCCACACACAGGTACCCTGACCCACTCTGCTGTCAGGGACCCCTCACACTGATACCCCCTTGACAATTCAGGCTGAGATCTCCTTGGTAGAAGGAAAGGATTTATTTCCATCACTTGCTTTTTGTATTTTCATCTCCATGCTTTATCTGGATCTAGGGCTTGCCAGGAGGCTCTGGCCCTCCCAGGCTGTCTCCTGTGAGCTCCCAGGTGGATGTGGGGTTGTGGGGCACAGGGGGAATGTGGCTGGTCTGGGACATGGACCAGGAGAACAACTCTGGTGATCTGAAGCTCTGTCCCAGGCAGCCCCCACTGTCTGACAGGGTTCTCACCTGTAAGAGAGGAAAGCTGTCACTCTTATTTTTAAGGACATTGAAATAAATATAAATTGTGAGGCTGATTGTTCCACTGCTGTTGGAAGGCTGAGCAGGGATAGTGGGATGGCTGTGCACAGAGGGTGCAGTAAATCCAACCTCCTGCAATGCTCTGGGCAGCAGGAATCCCCTGGGGCAGGGCTTAACCAAGGCCATTGGCAAACTTCTTCCTTTCTGGTTGGTGTGGGGCAGCTTATGGGGTCTTCTGGTTCCCCCTGATAAAATAGAGGATATCAGGGACCTGCAACTGCACCAGATGCATCCAGGGAAAATCATGGGACAAGCCTGCTTGCCTGGGAGTTGCAAAGGGGAGTTGAAAGCAAAGCACAGGACAAAGACATTCCCATTCAGGAGTGTCAGATAAGTTCCAAAAGCTTTTCCCAGTCTGCTGCAAATTGATTTCTGGTGCAAAATCTCCCTCCACCTAAAATTAGGTGTTAAAGCTGGGTAAGAGTTTGCTTCTGTTCTTTGAGGCTGTGTTGGAGCTGCGGGAGAGGGCAATACTCATCCCAGGCATCCTTGTGAGCTGGCAGGGAGGAAACTCAGCCCAGCACCTGGCAAAGGGCTCCAGCTGCTGGGAGCAGGGACACTCAGGATGCTGGCACAGCCCTCTGGCTGCAGATTGTAGAGGAAAGTGGCAGATTTCACCCAAAAGCCCCATCCTATAAGGCTTTGTAGCAGAATTATCTGATTCAGAGCGAGGTATCTCAACACTGTGAGCCAAGGTACACCTCACCTTAGAGCTTGGTCCTCTCTCAGAAATTACCATTTCCAGAGGCTGGCCAGTTTCTGCACAGGCCACCAGAGGCCAGTGTTAGTTGTCCCATCTCTGAGTGTCTCTGTCTGTCTCCTTTATTTCGTGTTTCTCTCATGCCAGGGATGAAGGGGTCCCACTTTGCAAAGGCACACCGGTATAAAATAAGATGTAATCCACTTTTAGTCCTCTGTCCTCTGAGAGACCTCAAGGCTGTCAGGAGACGAGCAGGGCACCAATTGCCAAAAAAACCCCTCCTTTTTAACAGTGTGTGTAAATCCAGAGCTCAGGAAGATGAGGTGGCAATAGCAGTGGGTTTCTCTGAGGTATATTGTGTATCTGCCTAATGAATGCTTTTCTTTGTGAGCACTGATCTTTCTCCCTTGATTCTCAGTATTCCCTGTTGTGTGTGATAAGAGGTATTAAAAATAAGTGAGCGTGATACAGCCTTTTTCCATTTTAAGCAGGCTAATTGCTTCCTGATAATTTGATTCCAAGTGAACTAAATAAAAGCTTCTAGATTTCGAAGACATAGCTATGAAAGCAGGAAAGGATCGCTTTCAACTGTTTTAGCTTCATCTTGACCCAAAATGCAGTTGGATTTAATAACTTTTTTTACCAAGCCCAGTGACTGATGCCTGCAGCACAGCCCCTCTTTCACGGAGAAAGTTAAGTCTTGCAGTCTTGACTAAAATTCTTCTGCTGAAGGATAATTTTTACCTCTCTTGAATAATGTCTGTATAATTACTGTGGTTTTGAAAGCTTGAGCCTTTTTTCAAAACTGTTTAGGAGCATGTTATTTGTCTGTTTCTTTTTCAACCACCAAAAACCCTTTCTTGATGTTTCTTTGATCTTGCTAATGCTCTTAATTTATGTTGGGGCTGGTGGAAGCAATGTATGATCATCTCCAGATATAAAAGATGAATCAAGGCATCTCAATAGAAGAGCTCTATTTAGGACATGTAATGAAGCAGTGCTCAAGATCCTATAAAATTGAACGATGCAGCAAAGAAAGAATTAAAGGGTGGCCTCCAGACCTCATGCATAGAAAAAGAGAGGAGAAAGTTTGACAGAGGAGCAGAAACTTCCAGAAGATTGGCATTCATTTTAGAGCAGTTCATTGCTCATATTCATTACATTAAAAGTATTGATGTCATCACTAAGATCCCCTCCAGTCCGTGCATCATATTTTCTTGGGATATTGACAGGGAAACCTGATTGAGCAAGCATTAGGGGTGGGCATTGAGAGTGTGGGGGGAAGAGGAGCTCTGGTGTACGTGGGATGATTCCCAAGGACTCCTCTCCACTCATTAATCTGTGGTGTGTCTGCAGTGGTGTGCCCATAATTAAACATGAAAGGGATGCACTAGTGCCAGAGGGATGTTACAGGGAGGGTAGGAACCCAAACCAATCATTTCAGCACTGCTTGCTTGCTTTGAATATTCAGATGCCACCCTAAGAGGGGTAAATCTTGAAGCAGTTGTGATAAATCTCATCTTAAACAGTGCTTTTGCACTCACCTGGTGTGGAACTGCCTGAATTCTCAGCGTCAGGGATAAACCCACTGTTTTTCTCACACTTGATCTGCCACAGGTTAAAGGGTTTTGTGCCAAGTGTTTCTGCAAAACTCGCTCCAACCGGTGGGTTGAAAATGAGCATACTGGGACCCAGAGTGAATTTTAATCAGCGTGGGGTTTTTTTTATCTTTGTTCTAAAGAATTTGAAGGTTTTCTCGTACCGTCTCCTCGAGGTTCAGTCGCGCAGATTTTTCTTTTTCCGTGGTGAAATTCGAGCAGATGGCGATGGATTGTCAAAGGTTCCCTGTCCTACACCTTCCACTTCTCTTGTCATTGTCATGTACGATTTTGATTGCAAACAGGACGTCTTTGCTGAGCCAAATGAATGCCTATATTTGGCCAGACAACTGTTTCAATGTTAGATTGGGGTGTGATTTTTCTTTTCCTTCTCTCCTAAATTTATTGGAAGAATTTTTGACAGTACATGATGTTTAGTTTAATTATATATTAAAAAAAACCAACCCTAAACTACAGCACTTAGAAGAATCCCAACAAAACAACAAAGATGACCTCTTAAAACCCCTAATACCAGAAAAATCCCCAACCCCTTAAAAAACCAGAATCCAAAAGCAAAACCTACCCAGGAACTTGAGCTTGTTAACTGCACACAAGAATCTATCCGAAGGTAGCTATAAATGAAATAGAAATAAAACCTGTTCCAACTTGTTTGTCAAGGAATAGGTCACCACAGTGGTGAAAATGCAATTTCTCACTTGTTAGTGTCTTCAGAAACAGGACACTTTTATTAACTATTCTTCCATTCTTTTGTCTTCCTCTGGGTAAACTCTTTTATTCTGCTGTGCATGTTGATGACTGTTTGCTGTGTGACCATCATTTAGAGCCAGAGAGGAATATTGCACTGCTTCCCTTTACAGCACACCAAAGCTTCAGATGGCAATGCACGAATTCTCTGGGCTCAGGGGCAGAAAAACCCTACACTGAAACCTTCTGGTTGCTCTGGTGCCTTTTGGGGAAAGCTGGGGGTGTAATTCCAAAATCCCCCGTGCTGGAGAGCAAGGCTGGACCCTTTTTGGGCAGCAAGGAGAGGAAGAAATCTCCCACTAAACCCCTTTCCCCAGCACTGTGCCCCACCCTGGAGGCTTCCCCTGAGTGCCAAGCTCCTCTCTCCTGACTGCCAGCAAATGTTTTGGGCACTCAAGATGCCTCAGCCTGCTCCAGAGAGCCTCCTTCCTCAGTGTGAGCTGTCCAGGAGCCTGACAAGCCTCTTTCCCTGCAGCTTAGTGAGGGAAAGGGGGGACATTAGCATACAGTTGTCCTTTGTGCGTGGAAAAATACATAATAATCCTTTTTCAGGCCAGGCACCGCGCAAATGTTTATCCGGAGGGGTTTGCTCCGTTGTTGCTTTTGCCTGAATAATTGCTCTTGCTAATAATGGGAATAACATGCCAGGTGACTGGGTTGCCACGCTGGTCACATGGGATTTGTGCAGACTGCTCCTGTGTCTCGTTGAGTTTGCAGGATTTCACACCCTGTGGATCTTCTCACACTCTCTAGGGACTGGTGAGGCTCTGCAAAACCGTGTTAGAGGTGAACAGGAACGGTGCAGGCTCATGGATTGGGCATCTCTGCCCCAGACAGGGGCCCAGGCTGCCAGGGAACAGAGCTGGTGGCAGTGTGGACATTTGAAATGATGCCAGGAGAATGTCACCTGAATTTCTCAAGAAATTCTCAGAAAATTTCACAGAGAATTTCATTTTCTGCTTCTTTTTATAGATACTAATATAAAAGATATATAGATAGTATAGATACTATACTAGTACTACATATTAGTATAGATACTAATATAGCTACTTTTAAGGGTGTTATATACAAGTATTTATCAATGCAGGCTCAATTATCTGTTTAGACAGACTGACCTTCAAATACACACTGACAAGAATATGCTTTGAAGCTTTTTCCCACAAAGATATTTTACCCTAATAGTTTTTCTTTTGGCAACATAATTCAGACTGCTGAAGGGTTTTGGAGCTGTCCAGCTGATGAAATCGTTCTCTTTGCCTCGTTATTTCTTGAGGTTGAGACAGAAATGTTTTCTTTTAAAATCAAGTGTGCACACATCCTCTGGATTATTTGATTGTGCATCTGCTCTTTTCAGTTTCTGCAAATATTTATACAAATCTTCGTGCTTTCCTGTTCACTGAGAAATGTCATTGGTTTGCTAATCCTGATTGTATCTCCTTCACCCTCTTAAATTTTCCTATTCAGCACACAAAAACATAAATGGGGAAGGCAAACACTGCACATTTCAGATAGATTTTTGTCTTGTTTTAGCTTGAGTGAAAGAAAATTGCCTAATATTTACTGGTTTTCAATAGAAACTGATTAGAAGCAGTTGAATCAAAAGGTCCAGTTAGACCTTTTCCTTTTTGTTTCTGTGTTATATTAACCATAGGCTATGACAGAAGTGTGCTGGTGGCAGATCAACTACCTTTAGCCAGATAAGAATTGTCCATTGCTGTATTCAAGCTCCTCCACAATGAAGGGCCACGAGAGTATTTTGATGGCAGGATGCAGAAACGAGCCCTGTGCTCTGCCTCTTGCAGTGAGGGTTCCTTGTACTCACAATTTTAAGATGTATGAAGTAACCAAGTGCTTTGAGCAGGCATTTACAGTCGTGATTAAAGCAAACATGCTACTTCTTAATAATCTCTTCCCCAAAGAATCCCCTTGGAGTGCCTTCGTATCTGTTCCAGCTCCCTTAACTCATTAATTTATATGAATACTGTTCTTAAAATCTGAGATCTTATCTCTTTCCCAGGATAGAGGGGGAGATGAGAGGTCCAAACACCACAACCTTATGAGATTCTCTTTAAGACTAAACTTTTTTTAACAAGAGAAACTCTTTAGGATTTACATACAAGTGAGTTTTACAAAATCATGTCCAAAAGAGTTTGGAGCAAGTCGGAATGACTCAGTCCTCTATTAGGATGCAGCTATTCACGTGTGAATTAAATACTGTCAGTGCCTCAGGACAGACAGAATCCAGAGGTTTTGCTCTGTTCCTGCTCAGCCTGTGTCAGGAATGGGTATTAACTCCAGCCAAACCGGGTGATGGAGTGGGTGAGAAACCAGAGCTCAAGACAAGCTGCTTGGTCGCCTGCCAGATGAGGGCTGTAGCTCAGACAGGGACACAGGAACAGTGACTGAACTGCTCAGTGTCTCCCCTGCTACCTGGAAAGTGAGTGCCAGGCTCAGTGGAGCTGTTGCATGATGATCTGTGATGTGGGGAGCGGTGTGTGCAGGAATGTGCCCTCGTTGGATAAGGGAAACTTATTTCCTAAGCATCTCCCTAAGCACAAGTGTAGATCCAGGATAAGGGGGATAAAAAGGGCAAAGAAAAACACAGTGCCAGGAATCAAAGAGGATCAGGACTCTAGCTGCTTCCAACTAATATTTTCTCCTGGCTGGATGGGATCTTGAGCTGGTTTTGATGAATTCTCAGCACCTGCACCAGAACCAAAGAGCAGCAGTGGCTCAGGTTCGTGTTAATGGTGCAGAATACACTGAGCAGATGCAAGCTGCAGCCTCAAGAAGCAGCCCTGCTTCTGTTCCATCATGAGCTGCACTGCAAAGTCACACGAGGACTGCTGGGTGTGGAGGAATTTAGTTTATGCCAGCAGTGAGCTGCTGCTGGGAATGGACTTGTGTGTTTGTCATTCTCCTCCTTCTCCCGCAGCAGAAATATCTGTGCTGTGTCTCCACGTGTCCCATCTGTTCCTGCTAAAATACCTCTATGGGTTTCTTTTTAAAAACACCAAAATTCATCCTGGCCCTTCTGTTGTCTTTCAAGGACAAGCCCCCCTAGCCTATTCTGATGTGCATTAGGTGAGCCAGGGTAACTCAGTGCACATTCTGACCTCACAAGACACCAAAATGCATTTATTTTAGGGTGAGTCTGCAATCCAAAGCAGGATTGATCAAATTTGAACTCATCTCACCTTTGCTGCCGAGGCTCAGTGGGTGCTTTAGACCTTTGCTGTGTGTTTAGACCTAATTTAGAATGTGTTATTTTGAAGCTTCATTGCCTAGCACTTTTCTTACTTGGAATTAAGAAAGACTTCCAGATTCTTGGGTTGGTTTGGTTGTTGGATTTTTTTAATTCTTGGCACAGCTGATGAAGTGTGTGGGGAACAGGAAAGTGAATCTCTGGTTTTAACTGAGGGCTCCAGAGTGTTTGCACTTCAGAAAATGGGAGACACTGTTGAATTGAATGATTATGCAACAGTATACATATTTTTATACATGCCTGATTGTCTTATACTTTATTCATATAATTATGCAGAATACCAAGACTTTTGTATCCAAATTCCTTTGGATGAGTTGAAAAAAGAGCAAATAGAAAACTTTTCAGTTCTCAAAGTCTGTTTATTGCCTAAATTCCCTGTTTTATAACTAATATTTGCACAAGGATTGTTTGTTTTATTGTACTTTCTAGAAATAATTCAAGTTCCATAATCCGTATTTTCAGAAATATTGGTGTTACTTTGAATTTTCTTGTTTTGAATGATTTTATATTAGCAGACACACACATGTGGCCAGCAGGACTGCCTGGCTTACCCATTGCTCATATTAACAGAGTCCTTGTAAGAGGAACATGCTTGGCATGATTCTGACTTGGCCAATTTTTATTTTGGAGAAATATTTAAAATAGGAGCAAAAAAAAAACCAAAAAACATATATATAGTCGAGCAGGCACCTGCTTGAGGACTCCTGTGTGTATTATCACACTTTTAGGATCTGTTGTTTGCATTGCTCTTATGGAAAAGAGGGAGCCAGTTGTGACACAAGATGACAAAGTGCCACCGAATTCCGAAGCATGTGACAACACAAACAAGCAGAGGACTGATCTGTTGTTTTTCAGTTGTGCTACAGCTGACAAGCAATCCCAGAGCCCTCCCTGGGGAAGCCTGTCCTTTTTGTGAGATGCAGTTGATTTAGTCCTTGAGTGCACCTCTCTCTTCTGACAAACACCGGAGGTCCTGTACCTTTCCAGAGTGTTGGTCCAGCTTTCCTGGGCATCGTTTGTTCCTGGAAAAAGACTGGTGGCAAAGAGCAGGCTCTGAGACTCATCTCCTCTTGGTAAATATGGAATGATTTAGCACTGGAGGCTGAAAAATCATCCCAGACCTTCGCTGCAATTGCATCTCGATTCTTGCAGTCGTTCCTCTCCTTTCCTAAAATTAATACTTTGCACGAGAAGCTTCACCGAAAGTTTAAAAAAATTCAAGCTCTTGTTTTAAGCAGGAGTCTCAAACACCTGGATGAATGCACACACAGAGATATACAGGCACACATCAGATTTTGAACATCAAGAAATCTGGGTGATTTTAAGGCAGCCTTGTGATCCCAAACTGCTCTTTCTAAATGCATTGCTTTGATTAGGCAGCTTTGCTCTTCTGGATGGCTTCTCACTGGAGCAACGTTTGGTTGTACCAGTCACTTGGCAGGATTTTTTCAAGCTGCTGTTAATATGAAAGTTTTATTAGGTCAGCCATTTTGCTTTGAAAGCTCAAGTATCATTTTTCTGCAATGATTTTTATTGGTCTTCTGCAAAAATCAAGGGTGGCAGAAGAAAACTTTTTGTGTGGGAGTGACTCGAGCTAATGAAAGGTGAACCCCTCCTTAATACCCTGATGAGATCACACTGATGTAACAGGGAAAGGAACAAAAAGGTTTCATTTCTATTTAAAGGGGGGGGGGGGGGAAATCAAAGAGAAACTAAACTATGACAATAAATATGTTTTACAATATTCTGTAAAACAGTCTTAAGCGTTCCCGAAGCTAAGCTTCTTTCATTTCACCAGATCTTTCGCATTTTGCATGGTAATGTAGCTGAAAAACATTCTTTTGTTAATGCAACCTCAATGCTGAAGCAAACCATGCCCACAAAGCCCTCAGTTTTCCTGTAGCTCGGGCAACAAACCCAGAAGGCACCAGCGCTGATTTACCATGCTTCTAATCAGCATTTCGCACATGGAAAACTCGCCATGTGTTTCAGAACCCTTTGACACTCATCTCTTTCTAATACAAGTGCCTGCTTCTCCCTCTGCTGGTTTCAGAATAAACGCCTTGTCAAAAAAAGAATTAGATTTTGACAGCTTTTTTCCTTATGGTTAATTGAGGTGATAGATACACTTGACATTTATCTTGGCGCAGAAAAGAAGATTAAGACATATTTTTCTACATGCGTTCTCTGCATTAGAGGAGGTCACTTGCCAGGGTCTTTTTAATACGCCTGTGCAATTAATAGTGGTGATAATTCCGCTCCGTATCACAACCTCTTTAAAGTTCTCTTTCAAACTGACAGATAAAACTCTCTCTTCTGTACACAGGACTCGAATTAGACTAATCTTTTTCAAGTTTGCCCCGCAGGCCTTCCCCCCTCACAGTCCTGAAAATTAATACTGTCTGAAAAATACAAAGGATATCACGCTAACTCAGTTAGTTCAAAGAAAATGGAAAAATTAAAAAAAAAAGAGTCATATTTCAGCTTGCTTTAATTATTCCTGCTGAATTTTTGAGGGCGTCCCCTTAAATTGTTACTTTTGCAGTAATGGGATTTGAAGGTTCCACTCGTGCAGTGCCCGATCCCATTGTGCGGGGCTTTCTGCTCCTTGTAATGCAGAGCAGCTCCCGGGATTGCCACAGAAATTACCCAGATGAATGCAAAGTTTGGGTGCCCCAGCTTATGTAACACGGTTATATAACACTAATAATTTCCAAAGCAGAATTAATTAATGCGTTTCAGAAGCCCCAGTGATTAATTCATGCAGTTCAACCCTCTTAAGCAGAGTTATTAGAAGATCAAAGCCCACATATCACCCTTTCATATCAACAAAAGGAGTGCAAGTGTTCCAAGTCTGCAGTTCACACATGCAGAGCTTTGGGTTAAAGGCTGCTAGACACGCTTCTCTTGTAACATTATTATTATTCTAAAGGTTGCTCTCTGGCAGAACTCTAGAAGGTAATAAAATAATTATGTTCAAATATTCCTCTAGGTGTGTTGACGTTTTTTATCTGTATTAATTACTTGGTTTTGACATAAATAATGTTTTAACATCCGTGTTCCTGTTTAAAAAATGATATTCTGTGTGCTGATAAGTGCAGTGAACCTGTTAGATGAGCTCTTTCCTCCAGACTCGTTGCCTTTGGATGATGCTGGATATAGCAAATAAAAATTTTGCATATCAGGTTACAGAGTGTATAACTATGGAAATATTAATAATGAATGGGTGGACTTTGGGAGAGTTTTATAAGTGCCAAGTATTGCTGCTGCTTTCCTCACCAAACTCTTGCTAACTCTTGAGGCTGTTGGTGACGCCAACGTTTGCATGAGTAGTGTTTGGAGGGTGAAACATTCAGTATATGGATGTGTTTCACTCAATTTTTTAGGCTTAATTTTTGGAAAAGATCTTCATTTCTCTTCACTGATTTTTGTCCTGGACCAGAAATTTGGCAAAGTATTGACGTGTGTTTATTGGTCCCTACTGAGGAGAGCAGTTGTGTTGAAGGCCCTGTTGACAGGGGAAGTGTTTAAGTATTTATCAAAGGATTTCGAGTTTACACTTTTGGTAGAGGCCTGTTCTGATCCTGTCAACAATCCCACAGGGATACAAAATGCATCCAATGCACCAGGCCATACCTGGACACTGGAGGCCTTAGATTCCTACCAACCATTGCTGTTCTGCAGTGTAGACCTGCTCAAAATAATTTTGGATAAGCAGTTCTTGACTAACCTTTTGTCTCCAGATTCTCATTCCTCCCAAAGTGTGCTTGGATGGATTTTAGTTTAATCCAGCAATTCAGTTGGACTTTTCTATGGATGTTTCTTGAAAGAAAGGTTATCAAAACCTGAAATTAAGAAAAGTATTTGCATTCCCATTGTCAGTCCTTCTCAATCTGAGTTTTGAGCAGATGCTCATCTATTTCATGAAGAAATTGTCAGGACTTTGACACAGAGTTGCTTGCTGCTGTTTCCATGGAAACAAAAACTTTGGATTAAAGGTTAATATATAAGCATTATGTGTGTGTATAATAAATATATCCACATGTATGGTGTGAGAAAAGGTCTCTGCTGTGGAGAGTAAAGAGCAAAACTCTTTTGACCTTTGACTGATAAATGAGGGACAGTCAGCAGCAAAGCCCAGACCTCTCCCTTCAACAATCTGCTTGCTACCTGTCTGCTGTAACCTGAAAATGGAAGTTAAATTATAAAACTTATACATAAAACTTATGTTTGGTGGATAGCTTTGGTATTTTGCAGTCGATGCAAAACGCTTATTTTTATCCGCAGAAAAATATATTTGTTACAGTTGTCTATCTCATATGTTAGAGTTGTGTTGTGCATCTGAGCTTCTGTAGTGCTGAAAATATCTGGGATTTTTTCTTTCCCACTTCATTAAATAAAGTAATTATCTGCCTGGGACATATTGTATGAGGACATGTTGTATTGTACCAGGTTGGAGATGCAGCGGGTCTGTCTTGGCAATGGCCCTAAACCTTGGAATGGCAGGGATTTGGAGGGATCCAACGGGAGGAGTAAGGGAGTGTGACATTTCATGACCTGTGAGCTGTGGTTTCTGAGCCTTTGGGAGGCTCCTCTCACCCCAGCAACTCTAGACAAAGTTCCACTCTCACTGACAATAGACATCTTTTCCTGTTGCTTCTCCTGGCTGTGTAAAATGCCATTTTATTTGTGAACTCTGTGGGGGGGTACTTTTTTTGGGGGAGCTGGGTTTTTGTTTGTTTTGTTCTTTTTGTTTTGGAGCAGGGCTTTTTTTTTGGTGCATGGTTAGAATTTAATTTTTTTTTTATGTGGGGGTGGTTGGTGTTCTGATTTAGTTCTCAGTGGGGTTTTCTTTTGTTGTTTTGGCTTTTTTCCCATTTGCTTGCTTTGTTTTGGTTTGTTTTGTTAGCTGTTTGCTATTAATTCACTGTTTTACCATTTTAGTAAGATAAACTGCTTGGGAATGACACAATCTCATGTGCCACCCTTTGATTAAATAACTACAGAAAAGTTTGTCATTTGCAAATATCTTGGTGTCACAAAACTGGCCAGTGCAGGTGATTATATTTTCCAGGAATGTTGGGTTTTTTTTGTTGCCATGCCTCACTCCTAATAGCTAATTGTCTTCCAAAATTGCCATTTATCCCTGCCCTAGTGATGTCCAGATTTTACAAATGCATCGCTCCGTGTCGGGTTTTGAATGCAGGTGCCAAAGCACCATTAAACTACATCAGCCTGTGGGTAGCAGAGCCCTGAGTGTATTTTTATTGCAGTTCTCAATTCTCAAGAGTGAGAAAATGAAAAAAAAAAGATTGTGTGCTTTGAGGACAACACCTACTCTGGAACCAGAACATGTTCAACTCGTTTGAACTCGTTTTTAGCTCATTAGGAGATCTTTCCTTGGCTTTTTGGCTCCAGCTGGCAGGCACAAAGATGCACCCTTGCCGTCCCTCGTTTCCACTCTCTCAGGAATGCTGAAAGGGATAGTCCTGGCGTTTTTTGTTCACTGTGGGATGGGTTTATTGAGTCGAAGTGAGAAAGGCACTTTGCACTCACTGATTTAGCGTTAACTTTGGAGGTTTTTGATGATGGTTCGTGTCCTGCCTCCAAGAAAGACGGGTGCTCCTTCTGATGGGTTTGAAGGCTACAAAGGGATAGGACTCCTTTTAAAAAGGGAAGACAAGTTTCCATTATCTCTGGAGAGGTCAATATCTGTCTCTTAAAACTCTGGAGAGGCTGAAATTCTGAACGTTCATCATCAGGTGCCAGCTCCTTTGGTCAGAGTTGCAGGGAAACAATTTTTAACTACAGGCCATGCAAGAGGAAACTCTGCCAAACCATAATGAAAAAATATCTGTCTTTCCCTGCCTTCTAAATAATTAAATAAAAGGCTTGCCTAAATTAACAGGCAATATTATATTGATGACCAGGAAATCATCACCTCCGAGTCCTTTTGAAAAGCATTTGTTAACCCTTCTTAATGTAACTTTGCCTGCAATTGATGTTGGGAGCGTTTAAGCAGCGTGTACAAAATGTTATCGGTTTGTTTCTCAATGAAAACGTGCCACTGCTATTTTCCTAAGCTAAAAAAAAACATAAATTGGGTTTGTAAGAGAAGGTTCGTCACAGGACACCTGGAAACCACAGCTCCAAACTCTTCTGTGGAATTACTCTGCTTGTCTCTTTCCAGGTAATAGCAGTGCTTTATTCTCCAATTTACATCCATAACTGGGGTAAATATTGGCAGAGCTGTAATCAGTTAAAGCATTTTTAAAGCCTAAGATAGAAGGAGCTGTGTAAGAATAAAGAATGGCACATTCTCTCTCAAAATCAGGTGCCTGTACCCCCTCTGTGGCGTTTTGAAGACATCAATCAGTTCCTAGCAGTACCTGTAGGGGAGGTACCTTTAACTGGATCAACAGTAAAAGAGATGGCAATAAAAGTAATTTTATTTCAACTCCTTTTGGAATTAAATACCCCTGAGATTCAGAGAAAGCACAGAGGAAAAAGAAAGTAAAATGAGATGGAAAAAAATAATTAGATAAAAGAAGAAGCTTCCCCAAGTGCCTCTCCCCCCAGTCTCACCACAAATCCGGTGGGTGTGTGTCAGTTTAAGGTGAAAAATCCTGTTTTGGCAAATATTGGCCGAAGTCTCCCTGTTACTCTGACTTCATGACAAAAACAATGTTAAGATCTCAAGCCGGGAGATGTTCCTCTATCCATTAAAATTCCTTCTGTTGGAACAATAACAAGGAAGGAACACATAGGGTGAAGTTTCAACCATCCAGTGCTGGTTAATGTGGTAAATTGTAGAGGAACATAACACATTTTAGCTTTGGTGCAGTCACAGACACTCCCAAGGACCTTGTCTGTTTATTTTCTGTCATGTAGTTTGTTACCGAGAGGGGAAAAAGAGACAAAAAATTTTATTTGTTACCTAATTCAAGAAATAGTTTTAAAAAAGAACAATTATCTTTGCAAACAAAGGTTTGCAATTTTTTTTTTGTTTTATTTAAACTGTTGTTTGCTTTTCAAAATGGGCTGAAACTGAAGGCCTGATCATTAAAAAAAATTGTTTCAGATCAAGCAAAGTATTTAATTTTAGGTTCACTCATCATTGGAAAAATAAATTATTTATATTGTTCTATTTGGGACTATTTCAGGACAAAATTTAAATGATCTTTACATGAATAAGTTTAGATCCCTTAAACGTGAGATGCCAAAACTGTAGTCCACACCCCGTTAAGGACTTTTTTTGGGATCCTAGCCAAGAATCTGTCCATCATAGCTCAAGTTGTCACAATTTTGGATGCCCTATTCACACCATCAAATTCTGCTTGAAAAGTTCAACGCTGAGAAGTCATGCTTCCAAAATCGACTCCTTAAATTCCTCCCTGCCATCTTGAGGGGATTTGTCAGCACGCTCCGAGATGAAATCCCAAGATAATTTTGCCAATGTGGGCAATACTGACAATTCTCCCTTTTAGGCTCCGACAGCCTTTTCAGCCAAAAAAATCGAGTTTATTCAGCTCCTTGCCTGCAAGTGCTTTCACATCCTCAGCTTTTGTCCTTTGGCCGGCTTTAGTCTGCTTCCTGCGTTTGTCAGAGCTGTGTAGGATTTTTAGAGAGCCTCGAGTGCATCAGGCTGACAATAGGAATGATATCATCTTGTTGTAGCAAGAGCAACATGAAAGGGTTGGGAGATATTCCTCAGTCAGTTGCTTATCTTACGAGCAGATCATTACCACTGCTCCTGTTCTACACGTGCTTAAGTGGATGCAGCAATTTGGTTAAAAAGATTCAGGCATATTTATATCTCATTTTGAGAGTAGGTTTGATCTGCAGCTCGGTGCACAAGTCTTTTATTTAGCTCCAGGCTTGTGATGGATTGATGGGTGGTGGTTTAATCTGTTGTATTCCCTGAAAGCAAAGCTGGGCTTTGGGGTTGTCTGTTCCTTCTCATCAAAGGTGTGGACAAGGATTTGGCCCAGGCTGCTCCAAAAGGCTCGTGCCATGTGTGGGAGGATGTTATGTTCAGGAATGATCCTCAACTTTGTGGGATTAACTATAGGGGGACACTCCAAAGGAGCAGCTCTGTGCCCTGGCAGAGGATGGTGAATGCCTCAAGTCAACCTTTTCATGATCTGCTTATAAACCTTAATTTATTTCTGTGTTTAAAAAAGCATAAACACTGGTAGTGCACTCTTCATTCAGGAGTGGTGGCTGATAAATTTTGTGCTTGGCACGGCAGGCACCGTTTTTCTTGTTGATAAAGGCGTCGTGGCATTTAAGGTAATGGAAGTCGTAAAATCATTATCGAAAAGCTCTGTAATTTGATCAGAGAGAGAATCACTTCTGAATGCTCACTGGTGAGCCTGGGCTCACACGACACAATTATTTTAGGGCCCTTAGTTCTCCAAATGACAATATATTTTCTTCAATCACAGGCAGGTTTACCTCGTGTTTTATTGGAAGGCTCGTGTGCTGTATCACATCGTTATTGGTCCCAGACTGTTCTACACCTCTCAGCAAAGACAAGCGTTGCAGCCACTGCTGCAGGATTAATGCTATTGATCAATAATACCTAAACATAGCTGGGTTTTTGTAGGGCATAAAGGAAATGTTGTGGCCCCCGTTTGATTTCCTGATGTAATTCAGGCGATGAAACTTCACCTAGGGGTTCCTGCATTGATGCTCTTAATTTGCAGCTAAACAGGATCAGATGGTTCAGAAGTTTCCCCAGCTGTCTTGCTGGTGGCTGTGTGGTCAGGTTGAGCCATTAACATGAGCTCATGGTTTGGAGAATCAATTCTGCCTTGCACAGCTTTAATTTTTCTTATTACTGACAGCGAGTACAGATTGTTACCAGACAGAATTGCATGGACTTCCCCAGACTCCTCTTCTCCAGTTCTGTGATGAAAGTCTGGTTCATCTTTGCAGCATATGCCTCTCCCCAACTATTTATTCCTTTAGGATCTTCAGGGATGTTTCTGAAAACAAAATCCAGAGTGCCAAGGGACTACAGTCTGCATATGCTCCGAATTATTGGCGCTGTGAGGAGAGGGAATAATTTATTTTTTTGGCTGCTCCTGACCAGCATGATCAATTTTTTGGTGGTCTTGATATTGCCTGGAGCTTTTATGTGACTTTGAGAACATCTGAAGTCTCTCTGTGTTTTCTCATATGCTCTGTGCTACTTGATCAGACCTGACTACAAAAGGCAGATAGGGCAGGTTTCTCTTAGAAAAAATTAAACCAGATTCAGTGAATTGATTCAGTCTGTCCCCATCCCCAGGGAGGTGCCAGATGGGGCTGGGGCTGGGGCTGGGTCACCCCTGTTGCCCTTCCCTGGCACCTTGTTCGCCTGTTGAGAGGTCTGAGCAAGTGTCAGAGCTGGAGGAAGCAAACCAAGAGCTGCCAGTCCCGTGCTGGAACAGACTACTCAGAAAGTTATATCGTGGCTTAAAAGGGACTTTTGCTGCTTTTACCTTGATTTTCTTTTGGGTGATAATGTCTTCTAGCATTAATCATTCATTCTCCCTACCCTGTGTACCTCTAATCTTTGTAAATATTTCAGAATTATGCTTTATGCCTGCTGGCTTCTTACCCTGGGAGTGTGGCAATGGCAACACAGGAAAGGAGTAGGGATATCTCTGTTTTTTCACCAAACAGCTGCTTTCAACAATTGTTCTAAGGGTAAAATGATTGGGGTTTTGAAGCACTGACTATGGGTTTGGGGCATATAATGTTATTTGGTTATTTGCATGGGTTGTGAGTGATGTTAATCCCTATTTGGAAAGCAGGAGCCCTGGCCTCCATCTCATGGCTGACCCTGGTCTGAGCCAGACTTAAAGACCTCCCGAGCTCCCTCCCAGCCCCAGCCACGCTGTGATCCTGGTCGAGACACCACAATGAGAGATTCCACCCCCCACACACAACTGTGTAACAATCTAAGATGGAAATTTATTTGTTACAAAATTAATAAGCTGCTGCTCTGTGGTACAGTGGTTCCCTACCTCAAATTTACCATTGTGTTGCTTTTCCTGTGGTAATTAAACAAATTAATTTTGTGGGTGAATTGCTGTAAGATGCCCTGTGTTAACTGAATCCCAATTTTTTCAGATGTGTGCTTGCACAGGAAAAATACACAGGTGGTTCCCTCAGAATGGGGGTGGGGAAATTAAAAATATATTTTCCTCTACCAAACTGAGACATCCAGAGAAACATGCAGGTGATGATACAGCACTTTTTCTCTTATTCTCACAAACTTGTGTGAGATGAAATGGTATCCTAGACCTTTCAAAAAAAAAGTCTGAGATGGAAAAGACATCATCTCCACAATTTCATTCTCTTTACTTATCTTCATAGAGATTGCCCACAGGGAAAGGAGTTCTGACTCAATCACTTCCCTGGGCAGCCTGTTGACCACTCTTTTTATGACAGGTTTTTTTTTCCTAATATTCAATCTAAACCTGCTCTGTCATGACACGAGGACATTTCCTCTCATCCTGTGGTTTGTTACCTGGGAGAAGACACCAACCTCCTCCCAGGGAGTTGCAGAGAGTGAGAAGGTCCCCTCTGAGCCTCCTTTTCTCCAGGCTAAACACCCCCAGCTCCCTCAGTCACTCCTCAGAGCGCTGATCTTTCTCTCCCTTCCCTCCTCCCACTCTCTGGAAAACAGAACTTAAAATTTTTGGTTTTGTACTTGTAGAGGAAAGATGGTTTTCAGTGATACTATAAGTGTTGAAGTGCTCCTGGGAATAAATATTTACAGTGATGTTAATCTCTGTAATAAAGATGAACTGAGAACTTCTGGAAAGACTTTCTGAGGACTTAATCTGAGTTCTAATGACTATTGAGTTTGTATTTGGGATACCTTGGATATCTTGCACTTCTCTGAAAATTCACATTTATCTTTTCTTCTTGAAAAGGATGTCGTAAACCAGATTTAATTATTTCTGGACCTTCTGCTCTCTTGAAATCAGTGCACGAAATCCACCGAGCAGTTTGCTGATCTACTCAGTGACAGGAAATGTCATTTCAGGGTGCCTTCTTTGGATTTAACAAATCCCGTAATTCAAAACCTCTTCTGCAAGAACACTTCAGTATTTCGTGGTGAGTTGATATCCTACAGGTTTATCCACCCCATTTCACTGAGAGCATCTTCTTGGGCTGTTTATGTGACATTTCTTGAATTTTCTCTCCTCCCAGGGTTACCCTTGGGGTAAGCAGGGTAGTCCCAGGTAACGATGGTGGAACTCTAAGCTTTGTTATGTTACCAGAAAGCAAAACAACCCTGGCAAAATATTTTCATTTGCATGAGGTCTGGAAGGGTATTGAATTTGAGTGATGGCCTCGCTGTGATGTTTTCCTTCTTAGAAATGAATCCATGTTTACTTATCCTTTCTCTTAATTGGATGGCTGAATTTAACTTCTGGCGTGCATTAAGTGATGTAATTAAGGGTTGATTAAAGCTATGGTTTCAGTTTAAAACTCAGCCTGCAGAAACCCAGTATTTTAATAAAACTCATTGCATTGCCCTATTTGTTTCCAATTTTTTTTATTTTCCAAAGACTGCATTAAGTTATTTCACTTTTGTATTTTTGTAAGGCTGCATTGAATTAAAAAACCCTGGGTGTAACTTTGCTAATGTTTGGGACTGGGAAGTTAAGAGACTTCCTGTTCAAGCATATTATATTCCTGACCCCTGTTCTTGCAGTTGTAGAAACAGATGAGCAAATGGGTCATATGGAAAATGGATCAAGTGTCTAGTGAGGTTCATTGATGACTATGCAAACAGGGGGGAAAAAAAAAGGAAAAAAAAAAAAGCCATAAAGGGACCAGAATATTTTATTGCAAAGAACTGAGTAAGGAATCTGTGCTGCAAAAGCTTTTCAAACATGGAGGTCCATCAGGTTCTGGCAGGCTCTGAAGCTCTTCAGCAGAAACTTTTCCAGATCATGCCTGAAATTTTCTTTGAAGAGCAACAGCCCATAAAAGCAGCAAATTCCATTCTCTGTGGGCTTATGCTGTTCCCTGTTTTAGCTGAGTCTTGAGCTGGGAAGAGACCATAAAAGAACAGTAACACTGGGAAAAAGAACATGGGAGGATTGCTTGGAAATTCTGAAAGGGGACCAAGCTGAAGGTTCAAATAGCAACAAAAAGCAAGGAACAGCTGAGAGAGATGGGTGCTTTCTTAGATCTCATACTGAAACTACTCAGAGTTTGAAGAGAACAGGCCATAACAACAAAAAACCAGGAACAATAGGAAAAATATTGTGAGTATTCACTTTCTCAGGGGGTTTCTGAGGGACTGGGCTGGACATTTCTGTGCTGTAGGTTGTTTTATTTCCCTGAGCCACAACAGTGATTTGCAAGCACACAGCACTTGTAAAAACCAAAAGTACCTTCCATTTCTTGATAAGCAGCTTCCATGGCCAGTGGAACACAAAATAACATGAAAATATTTGCACACAATAGTTTGGAGTACCTAAACCAGCTAATTAAGAAATAAAAAAAAATCTGAACCACCAACCAAAAAATAATCTAAAAAAAATTGCCCTTGTCCTCAAGTTTTGGTGTTTAAAGATTAAATACTGTTTCCATGTGTTTAGCTTCTGCTGGCTGAATAGAGAGTAGATGCAGATTGCACACAGGGTTTTGTGGTTATTGCTGATGGATTTGAGGCTGGTTGGGCTGTCCCCTGACATAAATGGTGACAGTGACTGCAGTGGCAAACTGCCCTCTGTTTAGGGCCATTGATAAACTCCACTTACCTGTGACAAGGAATTGTAGAACTTCCAGCCAGGTTCACCTGTTAGAGCTCTCCCAGCTGAAATTTCTCATTTTGGCTCTCTGGATACCGGAACTCAGCTTTTTTTTTCATGGAAAGGGCATCTGCTTTCAGCTGATTGCCTGTTTCACATGTTGCATGTGCTGAGAAGTGTGCTATGTCCAAGTCAGCATTTGATCTTGGAGGCTGTGCAGTGGAAGTTTTCAGTCTTATTCTTTTTTCCTCACTCACAAATACAGTTTCCATATAAGAGAAAACCTCATTTTGTCAACTTTCATTATGTGAAAATGCTAAGGGATGCCCTCACAAGGCAGTCATTCCATGTGCCTGCATGCCGGAAGATCTTGAAGTCTTTTCCAGGTCTTAGAAACTACTCAGTTTGATTTTTAAATTCTTTAGGATGGCAGTGATGAAAATGTTATAGATGTATTTTCATTGACCAATTACTACTTTTTTTTTTTCCTTCCACCACATCTAAACAATTTATTTTTGTGATGCTCTTCAAATTTGATGTATTCCTTCCTGAATGCCTGTATCTTCACAGAGGGTGAAGTTACAGGGAAGTATTTATTAGAAATACCTTTTGGCCTTATTTAATTTGCAATTAAAGGCAGGGAAAAAAATTACAAAGCAATTACACTATTTTATAAACAAAGAGAAACTCTGAAGTGTGAATATGGACTTGTAGTGTGAGGAAACTCTTGTGGACCACAGAACTCCTTTAGGACCTTAAAAAGTGAAATGATCTCATGTTCTATCCTCAAGCATTTTCCTTTCAGTTTCTTAAAGCTCTTGGGAAATGTTCTTTCCCGGAAGGAAATGTAAGTAATATTTAAAAAAACCCCAAACTGAAATGCTGCACATTGCCATTGGGAAGGTCCATATTTCTCTTTCAGGGAGCTGATGGGTTTAGGAATTTGACCTGATTGGAAATGAACAGATACCTAATTATTTTCTCTAAAATTGCATCTGACTTCCCATTGGCAGATCTTGTTGAATAAAATGTTATATGGTTTTAGAGTTACCACTTCTGCCACAGTCCTAGTCATGGGGTGCTGGCCGTTTTAGTAACTTTAAATCAAGTTTATTACTGATATATTTCAGTTGAAGAGTGATTAAAAAGTATTGAATTACTGGTAAAATTAAGGATATGTTTATTGAAAATCAAAGAGATGCAGTCACTTTGTTTTAGGGATTGTTTTTTACTTAAAAGAAATAGTTTGTCACTACGGGTTTAATTTTGTCTCAACAATTTAAGTATTTTTATTCCAATAGACGTAGAAAGGGATAAGAACTGCTTTTCTGAAAGAACAAAAATGACTAATAACTCAAACATGTTTTTCGTAGTGGAACACTGATTTTAATGTTTTTCCAATTTGGAAATAAAACTTTAGTTTTCATACCGTTCCTATATATACATATATCTCAACAAAGTATGAAAAAAAGGTAAAGAAATAAGGATATTTTATTCTTTCAGCGAAAAATTTCTTCAGAATAATTGCATTCCTGACAACTGTTTCTTTTGTATGAAGAGCTCACGTTTTTAAAATGGAAAACTGTTTTTATTCAGAAGATATTCAACCAGCTCTTCCACTAGACACAAATTCAGTGTTTTGAGACAACAAATATTCTTCTGGAAGGTAAATTGTACCAGTGAGCTGTTGAATTAATTTGAGGCATGTGGGTACTTTTGAAATAGGCCCCCAATAAGTAAAAATCAAACCATGTTTTTACCTGTAGTTTTTCTGGATATCACAAAGGTTCTACATAGCTTTAATTTCCTTCCACTGCTATGGAAATGATCCTCCTGCAGTTTAATTTATGACAATATTTATAGTGCGTGCACTTGTACATGCTATAGAAAATCAATATAATCATGCCATGACACTGCATCATAATAGATTTCTTAGATTACTGGCATTTAATATCACACATTTTTCTCAAGTGCTGTCAGATTTTTCTTCCCCTCTATGGTACAGAAAAGGAGAAGTAAGGATGGAAAGAATTGCTAACCAGAAGACTCATGGATCTAAGTCAACTTTGGGAAGGAAGGGAGGTATTTTGATCTGTAAAAGACAGGTGAGTTTCAATCATTTGAATTTACCTGACAGGCTGTTGAAATTAATGACCCTAGGAAAACATTGCAGGCTGTTTCAATGAATGCTTACATTAAACAGTGTGAATCCGATGCTTTTTTTTTACAGCAAAGGTGTGATTGAAAAAGACAAGAAGTCAAATTCGGTGTCTTTGATCTCAGGAAGAAATTTGCTTACATCCGAATTCGAAATTGCGCTTGAGCCTGTGGGTAGACGGAAATGTGAGTTTTTCTTTTAGTGGAATAAATGGAAATTATTTGTGTTGCCAGTTCACGCTTTTTAGCTGCACTTCCTGACTTAATAATTTTAATATATCCCACATACACTACACTGTGGACAGCTGCTTTTTATATGCAGTTACCTGATGAACAGAGACAAAAAGGCAGCAAAAACATAAATATCCTTCATCCCAAGAGCTGCTCTTTGCTGGATGCCTTAGACCACAACCTTCTTTTCCCGGTGCCATCTAGAGGAGCCACTTTTATTTTTATTTTTCCCCCAGTCTCTCCAAAGGGCTGGAAACACCCAGGAGAAGACGGAGCATCCTCTGCCAGCCCAGGGGATTTGAGCCACCTCCTCCTCGGCGGGGGCCGCTGGCTGATGTTTGGATGTTGTGGTGGTTTCGTGATTGCCACCAATTCCCAGCAGCCACAACAGGAATTTCTCCTGGCCTCTCGCTAATTGAGAGAAATTGGCCGTGGCCACTCAGGGCCGATTGCCACAGGGAAGGGCTAATGGAACATCATAATTAGGGGGCTGTTCCATGGGGCTTCCCTGGAATTTTGGCACAGATTGGGGCACGCCGGGGCTGCTGGAGGAAGGATTTGCACGCTAGCTCAGTGGTATCGGATCCACCTCGGTGCCAAGCGCTTCCATGAGTTTAAAAATTCAGGATGCGCGGGGTCTCGGTTGGATTGAAGGTGGTTTGGACTCGGAGCTGGTTATCGGCCGTGGCTCTGTGATAAGCATGAGCTGTCCTCTCGGATTAGCCATGCCTCAGCAGCTCCCCACTCTGCTTCTCCCTCCTCCCCTGCCTTTTGCTGGAAATGGAAGGGGCCATCTGCAGGTTTTCGGCTGTTGGGATTCCGGGATGGAAAAACAGGCTTGTCTTCCTTTCAGACCTGGAAAGAGAAAATCCTTCTCTGTCCTCCTGTCCTTTGTCTTCTCCTCTGCACGCCCCACGTGCTCTCAAATGGATGGATTGCAGAATGGCAAATGTGGAAAAAAACTAGGTGGACAAACATGGAATTTGGCCTAAGGATTGGGCTTTTTTCAGTTGAAAACCAGCGGGATTTGTCTCCTCTGTAAAGAGCAGAATGCATTGTCATGATAAAGCTTTTCTAGATACAAACATCATCATTAAGCAGCTGCATATTCTTGTTTGTTTTGCAGAAATTGATGTGCTCTTCCATCTCCCTTACAATTTAGTATCTTATGGCTACACTGATGAACGTGAACTGTAACAAATATTTAAATACAACAACGAGAAAACATTGTTTTGGTGCTTTCTAGAAAACACATAGATGAATTACCACAATGATTAATCTTTGGTGATCTCTCCTTGGTCAAGTCTGGAGCTTATTATTAATGGCCTCTTGTTATGAGTACACAAAAATTCTGGAAGTGCTGAAGTAAAGGCTGACAAAAGCCCCTGCTCCAACAGAAGTGAGATTTTTTTAAGCTCCCTGAGGCCACCATCCCCGAGTCACGGTGTGGCATGAGAGGACACTTCAGTTACTGAAGCAATGAACTCTTTCCAAATTGATTAAAACAGTAAATCTGTAAAGGAAAAGAAAATTTGGAAGAGAATTGATTCATTATGTAGCCAATGAGAAAATCTGGTTTGAAGTGATATCTGGGCATTCAATGCATGTTATGGTTTGCAATTAAACATAATTTGCATTAGGAATTCTCATGGCAAACAAGGATGATGTTGACAAATAGAGTGATGTGCTTTAGCTCAGCTGAGAGATCATAAGGATTTAAGATTTTAATTTTTACTTTTTCACATGAGTGCAGGACAAGTGAAAACTGTCTCCTTTGGATCCTGAGGCTGGTGATGAAAGCAAAGTTGTAAACTTCCAATTTTTTTTTTTCTTTAAAGCCAGTGTTTATAGAAAGATGGAATATAAATATGTATATTCTTTGGTGACATGATTTTTTGGTAGGAAATATGTAATATTTTGCCTTTTATTCAGTACAAAATAATACAATTTGAAGATTCTAGCCCATTCTTTGATGTGACTGGTTGTTTTTTCAAGGCAAAAAAATTTAAACTATTTATAATTTACTAATAATAAATTTAGGACAACAGCAAGATCGTATTGATTTCTATAAACCATATCTTATTCTTGAACAGCAAAACAGTCCCAAAAGAAAACCTATAATCCATGGACTATGTAGAGTTAATTCAACAGACTAAGCATTGAGTTATAATTTGGAGGAGATAAAAGTGCTCCAAACCTAGACTTATATAATTTAGCTTTTAACACCCAAAGATTTTAAACCCTACTTAGCTCTCTACTGTTTAAAAATCAGGCCTTGGTGTATGGCTCATCAAAATATGCAGGAAATGTGAAAATAGGAGAAAGAAACGGAGATCATCTTTATAATGTCGCATAGTGTCCTAAACATTTTTCTATAGATACAGAGTTCTTCCTGCTGTTTTTACTCAGAAAAATAACCTCTCTTGAAAGCTGAGTTCTGCTTGGAGATGCCAAAACAGAGAAAAAAACCCTTGGATTTAAGGAAGGAGTAAAAGGTATATTAAATGCTTTTAAAAAAGCCACAAAACAGAGCAAATTGCCCTGGCAGTTGATATATGGCTCATGTAGATTATGGCTGTTTAAAGAATGAAGAGTCAGGAGCCCCATAATACCTTGTGAGAGCTTTGTACTTGGCTTGATGCAATTATCGGTGTTCTGAAATGTATTTGCTTTCAGGACAGCCCATGCAGCTTTCTGGAAAACCATCAGTCATGCACCACCCTAATGCTCTACTCTGACTTGTTCCTACAGCTCCTGGACCCACTTGGAATGAGGTGGATGCTGATATAAATCCTGTTCCATTAATTTCGATTTTGTTCTTGAAGCCGCCTTTTTTTTTAAAAAAAAAATCAAAAATACATGACTAGGAAAATTGATGCTGTGTCCTGTGAACTAATACCAGATGCTGTGTTTAATTTCCAAATTAGACAGGGTTTCTTTTTGTTGTTCTGTTGCATGTGCTGATGGTGTTTAAGGGTGGGGGTTTATTTGGGAAAGCAAGGCGGGCAAGGCAAATAATGCAGAGTGCCATGCCCGTCTTGCTGAACTCTCCCTGGTTTACTGCATTATTAAATATTGCATAAATTATTCAATGTCCTTTATATCAAACAAATATTTTTTTGCAAGCAGTATTGTGTGAACAAATGGGTATTAAGTAAAAACCCCCAGACATGAATGAAACGGTGGTTTTTTTTTTTTTTCCTGGTAAAGAACCAATGCTCTCTTTCTTCTTCTTTTTTTTAGTATTTTTTTTTTTTAATATCACTCAGCTAGTGGAAGGAAAAAAACGGTGACAATTATGTGAACTGCTCACTTCTTGTGTGATATTAAAATACTCCTTTTGAGGCAGCCAGCATCTGGCACAGTCCATTGCATTAAAGGGAAAGGCAAATTCAGCCCACGGTCTGGGCTGCCCTCAGAGGCTGCTGAGTTCCTCCCACCCAGGCCAAGCCACTGCTGCTTTTGGTGTTTGGGAAGCAAGAACCCACCCAGGGGTGAAGCCTGATGGGATGGCAATAAAATCTGCTGCAGAGGAGAGAAGGAGGTAACACCACACAAAGCCCAACTGTGGCTGTGTGTTCAACCACAAGCATCTGATAGCCAAAGAGTACATTTTTTTTTTATTATTATTTTGCTTTTTAATCTCTTTGTGAAGGGCACCTTTGGCATCTCAGGGAGCTTCCTCATGTGAACAGTCCTGTGAGATGCATGAGGATGACACCCTTGAGTTGTTATTTGTGTGTGCAGAAACACCAGCTGGCTCAGGCCCCCCAAAAGAGGTTATTGGAAAGGGGCTGGAAATGGGGGAGGCATATGGGGATGGGGGTGGAGGGGAGGGAAAAAGGCTTTTAAAAAATGGAAAAAAAATGGAAAAAAAATGCTTTTAATGCACAGGGAAAGGTGGCTGGGGGGTGGGAAGGGTTTTCTGGTTTGTTTTGCTCCTTTTAAACAAAGGGGAAGGTTCCCTGTACGAGCACTTGTTCTGAAGATTGCGTGGTCGGATTAGCCATGCTGCTCTGAGCAGTTTAAGGAGGTCTGGGAATTTAGGAATATCTTCCTTTGCCTGCCCCTCATCCTCCTGCCCTCCCCACCCATAGCAACAGCGAGGAGCTGGACCAAATAGCAGAGGAGTGTGGACCCAGGGAGGAATAAAATCCCCTTAATTGTAGAATGAGGAGTTGTGAATGCATTGCTGAGGTTTGTGCATCTTTCCCTTTCAAGTAACTGGAAGTGTAGGGAAGGGGGAATGGGGCTGGGGAGTGAGAGGTCAGGGAGTAGGGAAGCTCCAGGCTTCGTTGCTCGATCATCTTCTTCAGCTTCTCACAAATAAAGGGGTCAGCGGAGGGAATTCCCGTGCCCGATCTGCGGAGAGCTGGAAAGGAAGCCAGGATTTATTAAGTGTCTCTTTCTGTCACTTGCATTTTCTTTACAAAGGGCAAACCTCTGACTCGGTGGCAAGCAGTTTCTGGACCCACCGCTCGGCACAGACACAATCTGATTTTTATTTCGATTTATTTCTTTCGGTGGGCGCGGGAGGTGGGATTTGCCTCGAGCACATCCCCGTCCCCGCGTGCGCGCGTTCCTTTTCGCTCTGCTTTTCCTTGGAGATGCCTGGATTCCGTTCTTTTTCGGTCTGTGGGAACACGTGGGGTGGGTTTTGCCACTCGGGCCTCAGCCTTGCCCTGCCCTGCCCGGGGATGCTTTGGTAGCAGCATCAATTTTTAGCTGTGCTCAGAGGTGACAACCAAGCGGCGCTGACACGCGAGAACCTGCGCCCGCATCCACAGTTTTTTCCACTCGCATCTTATAAAAATAAACATTCCAGCGCCACATGCTATCTGATTTCTGAGCAGGAGGCTCGCTGGAGCTGCTGTTATCAACAAAGTCAGACTGTACAAAGGGAAGTGTTTATAATTATTTACTCTGCTGCTGCAGCAGCATCCCCAGGGTGGGAGCAGGAAGGGGCACCCTCTCCGCCTTGTGTCCTGTAAACAGAGGAAATCACAGCTCTGGCTACCGGGAAATTTATAGCCTTAAACCTGGCTTTGCCTTCCCTTTCACCCTTTCTCCTGAATCCTAAATCTAAGCAGTAATCGGCCTTTTGTCCAGCAGAGAATTTTTCTTTTCATGGAAATTGAAACACTTTTGCATTGCAGCAGCCAGTTAAGTTTAAAAGTGTTGAATTGCTCTTTGTGTGATATGAGAGGGAATGTGGGGCAATGTGACATGAAGGGATCGAGGGCAGGAGTTTAAAACCTAATGAAAAGATGCTGCTTAGGAACTTCATTAAGTTTCATTTTCATGGACGTTGTTCAACACAAAAAAAAAAAAGAAATAATATTTGCTAGATTGCTGGACCTCCACTGTGCGAAATGTACTCAGAGAATTATTTTATTTGTGAGTTTCACTGCTCTGAAACCACTCTTGGTCAGGTCCTAAATATCCATCTGTTCCTGATGGTCTCCAGTAGAACCTTACTTGATTTCTAAGAGGAAGAGAATCATTAAAATCATTATTCCTACATGTAGGAACAGCATTTTTTTTTTTAAATTTATTTTATTTTNAGATTATACTTATTTCAAAGATTATGCTAGTTTAGGACATATATATTAAAATATATAGTCAGGATATATTAAAAAAATTCTGATGTCTAGTATTTGTTGTTATTGAAAAATGCTGCAGAAATTGTTTCTTTTTATCTCAAACCTCACTGGGTACACTTTTCATATTGGAAGTCCTGCAGCTGGATTTCCTTTTTAAATGCACTATGTTGAACTTCCATAACAACAGCAAAAATTTCTTTTTTTTTGCATATTTCTTTCATTTGTGTCTTCAATTTGTGCACTTGCTAGACTTTGTTATTGGAGAGGGTGAAAGTTGAGTGCCTGATTGTTTTCCTTGTGTTTTAAAAAAGGATATATTCTAAAGGAGATCATATTGTAAACCTGTGGGTTTGTGTGTTATACAAAAAACAAGAAAAGGAGGACTATTATTAAAAATTACGGAATCTGGTCCTCCAAATATTGTTTGGTTTGAACTAATGGATGGTTTGTGGCGTGTGTGCTTGCAGAACCTCATTCAGCAATTTTAGATATAAAGGTAATTGCACTCTTGGTAGTCAACTTCAACTGATAGTCAATTTATCTTTGTTTGGGTTTTTTTTAAAAAAAAAACCCACCAAACTTCCTAACCACATTTTTAAAAGCACACACGGTGAATTAAAAAAACCACTTTTATCTGCCAATATTTTATTGGGATAAAAATATTGTTAAATTCCAGGTTGCAGGTGGTGTTTTGGGATTAGCTTCACATGCACAGACAGAATATTTTGCAGATTTATGTGTTTTAAAAGTCAGTCTGTGTTAATATAGGGATAAACTGTTTTTGTAGTTCAAGACTGAAGGCTTTTACCGCTTTGGGTAGTGACATAAAAATGGGAAAATACATTAGAAATGAATTGATCTTGATCATATCACATGTTTAGTTTAATAATTTTTACTCTTGTTGATGTTTGTTACTTACTATATACCCTTTATTTTATCAATAGACATTTTCCAACGTGCTTTCATTTGTAGAAATTTGGTGTATTTTAGATTTGTCTCGAAGACCAAGGGGAATAAGAAATTATCTTCAGGAATTTGTTATAATTACATTATATCCACATGAGCACCAAAAGAATTTAGCATGATTAATGCTATTATAAGGCATATAAGGGTCAGCAACAATAGTTTGCTCCTATTCCAAAAAGAATTAAGCACTTGCACAAGGAGAAACTCAAGGTTTCAAACTGATTTGGGGTTTTTTTGATATATAGCTGAGAAAATAGAAATAGTAGTCGTTTTATTAATTACTTATGAGAGACTTAATAACAAATACTGACAAGTGGGATTTAGTTTTGTTGTGGATGAAAGCTGACAAGTGGAATAAACTTGCAGGGAATTACAGAGGGTGTTTTTAATGTTAATTGAAGTGACTCAACATTTACTCCACTTTATTATATCAGAACCTATCTATCAGCCCTCAACAAAATAATGCTGCTTGTGTTTCAAAGAATATCTTCTCTGGTAATCCTCTGGATTTATCCTGGCTCTGGGAAGGTGGAATGGAGAGCATTGCTACCCTTTTTTAACACTTTTGAGTGCAAGTACAGGGATGAGAGATACTAAAACAAAATCTTGTGTTAAAAAAAAAACAAAACAAACACCAGCGAGCTCCTGAAAATTACATGTAGCAAAGCCAAGGTGTGATGCAAGCCTCAGCAGTATTGAGGACAATATGAACAAAGTTGTGATTTTTCTTGTAAAATTCTGGTTCTAACCCTACTTTTCATCCCTCTAAGGAAGGTTGCCAAGGTCAAAGGTGCATTAAGCACCAGCCTGTGCATCCCCTTGATGTGCTGCTGCTGATTAGGAGCAACACATCAAGATAATTTGCGTTGGTTGGGGTTGGAGTTTGTCCCCCGGTGCATTTGTCCCGCAGCTTTGTGTGCAAATGTTGAAGGAGAATATTCATTATTGTGTGACAAGTGTGGAGTGAAATACCTTGAGTTGTGCTGTTGGGTTGTCCATAATCCACCGACTCTGTGATTATCATTAGGATTTTGTTTGTGGTTTTTATGTTTTTAATGGATAAAATGTTTAAAGAGGTATTTGTTTTTCTGCAGTTAACACGCTGAGGTAGGTTCACTCTTTCTGGTTGGGGGGAGCAGGTAGAGGAGGAGTGAATATCGTATTTAACTACTCATTTAAGTGTGATTTCATCTAATTGCTGGGGTGATTAGTGTACCTGGCTTTGATAATACCATAAAATGAAATATTGTGACTGAGACTGTATTTTTAACTGTGGTTTATTCGCTCCACTAACAATTAGAAGCTGATTTCTTTGTACCTCATTTAGCTTTACTGCTGGCTGAGGAACTGAGGGGAATTTGCTTTGTGCTAACTACGAAACATGGCTGGGATTATTCCCTTGTACAATAGGAAACTCTTTACAGGGAATTCTTAGTTAATGATAGCCAAACAACAGTGAAAACGATGACTTGAATTTCCCTATCATTGTGATCAAGCATAACATTTTTCATGTTTTATGCCTGTATTTCTTTTTCACTCTGAACACTCTTGAGGCTGTTTATTGATGATATTTACTTCCCCCTTATTGTCTAATAGCTGTTCAGCCTCCTGTAGTTACACTTTAAGTTTTATCCATCAGAATATAACATTAAAAACTCTTTCTTTTCTTAAAAAATTAAGTGTCTGGCATGGATGTCGTGGGGGGGCATTTGACCTGGGATTCCAGCAAGGGATGGGGGGAAGAGAGGGACACACTTTTGGAGCTTGATGAGCACTCAGTCGTGTTTTTAACTTGCTCCCTTGAGGATTCCATCAGCAGAGAGACATCTTTTGATTCTCATTGCTTAGCACCTCACATGCTTGCACAAGTGTATTCCTGCTCCTGCTGGTGGAGGCCAGGCTGAATATGTTGGATTTATTATCAGGTGCTCCGAGGGGTTATGCAGTGAGATTGCTGTTGGAATTGTGCAGGACACTGCTGGTTTTCATGCATTTGAAACTGGTTTTTAGAGCAGGTTTTTAGAACTGAATGACCATGGGAGTTTGGTGAATACTGCTTTCTGTTCCATGAGTTTTGCTTCACCTTCTGACAATATGCTTGGGGCAGTGATGGGTTTTATATTCAAGTGCAGGATTTATTTCTTTGCAAATTTCCTCACCTGCATGCAACAATAATTTAGTAGGTGCAACATATGCATGAAATGAGTTTTGTCTGATGGTTTGCAAAACATTGGTTCGATCCAGAAGAGCTAAATAGTGATTATTTTCTCTTTTGTGCCCCTAAAATAGATTACAAAGGTGCAAACAGAGATGTGCAGGTACCTGATGTTCTTTGCAAGCCAACTGCTCATGACATAAACGTGAAAAGCGACAGCTTCGTTACATCACCACTTCAGAATGACCACAAATTACACACCAACAAATTAAACCTCCCTTTAATTTGTCACATTTTTGCTCGTGGGGAAAGGAGCTTGAAGCTGTCTGAGGCTGGGGCCGAGAGGGTTTTGCTGTCTGTTGCTTCCACACCTCCAGTGTGGATAATGCACGCGTTCACCCAACCTGCTGCTGCGTGCCTGGGGCTCCTGCATATTTAAAGGCCGGGTATTCTGGGATTTTCTGTCGTGCTCTTTCTTTTTGTTTTGATCACGCAACCAGAGGACAGCAGCCCACACCACCAGAGGAGAAAGGGTGGGGTTCTCCTCCCTTTGTATTTTATTTTTTTTCCCCTGTTTGCGAAAAAAGCTTCGCTCCCGTCGTGTTTGGGAGGGGGAGGAGTTGCCAGGCTGAGGGTGCAATTTTATAAATCGTGTGTCTGTGCAATATTTGCCTGTTAACACGCACAGGGTGTTCAGCTTAAAGGCACAATGTTCCTTTTCAGTCAGCCCCCAGCAGTGAAGCAGGAGATCCTAAGGGCAGGCACATGGAACGTGCTGGGAACCGCTGCCAGCGGCAGGCAAAGGGAAAAAATTAAACTGGAATTAACATCCCAGCAAAACCACAATTGCCAAGTGACTTATGAGGCATCAGCTGATTAAAAGTTTGTGTTTATATTTGACAAAAGTGAAAATTGCTTTCATTTTTCTAGGAAAAATGACAGTGATGCAGAGTGGTGCCTGGCATCACTTAATTAGCTCTTCGTTGTGCATTTGTTGCCCTGCTCCTTAAATTGTATTTCAAATGAAACTCAAACTGTTATATAATTAATACAAAAATGCACTGTACATTATGTTTCATTATCAAGGTAGCTCCCTTCTTCCCCCAGAGAATAGTAGCAGGTATATTGGTAGAAAAAGTGAATAAGGGATCAGCTGGAGGTGTCAGAGAACAGGAAAATTCTGCTACACAACTTAATTAAGCCCCAGGTTGGATAAAAAAGGAGATTCCACCTTCTGATGACTCTCTGGCCCTTGTTTTCATTTTAGACAACTTGAATCTTTCTTTTTCAAACGAATATAACTGAATTAAAAGCAAAAAAGTGTCATTGGTCTTTTTTTTCCTCCCCAGTGTGAAATCCTTAATCCCATTTTAAACAGGAGCAGCATTGAGGGCAGTTAATAGCAATTACTGCTCGTGTACTTTGATTCAGAAAGAACCCAGACATTCAGGGCTTGGTATCACAGCAGCAGGGTTCTGTCTTGTAAATTATTTGCAGATGAGGTTAATTGAGCCATCTCACTCCGTAGCTTTTTTTCTGACACGAAGGTCACAAATTGAATCATAAACCTTTGCAGTGATAATCAGCATACACCTTTTAAAGAATATTCCTGATGAAACTTCAGTGTGGAATAAACAGTTGCATTTCTCAAAGCCTGCTCTGAATTGACATGGTGTAGTTTATACTATTAAAACCACTCTTTTAATATAAATACATACATATTTTCATATATTAACGGATATGCTAATTTACAGTAATTGTACAAAGATGATTATTTTTATTTGATGTTTCATTTTAGAAAAAAATTATTGGATTATTATAGAATTTTCTTAGGTGTAATTGCTAATTTCAAAACCATACAGAAACGAAGTGCAGAGAGTTAAAAGTGGGACTTTTTGCTTAGTTTTCCTTGATTTTCTAAAAAAAAAAGTCATAGTAATTGCAGCAAGTGATCTGTAATGCAATGGAAACAAGCAAAGCCAATTTTGAGAGTTTCCCATATGAAACCAGTTTTAATGTGACTCTCCCAGCATTGTACCCACCATGAAAATTTAAATTTGAAAGAATGGGAAATGTATGTCCCACAATTCCAACTAGGAAACAAAAGAAGTAGAAAATAATGGAAAGAGTTCGCCCTTCTTTCGAAATATGTTTCACTTTAGAAATATTTCCTCAGTCCTCACAATATTCACGCTGTGTGGCAAGATCTAATTTGAACTATAAAATATTTAGAGTCTCTGAGATTTGAGGGGGGAAAAAAATATATTTCCTAATTCAAATTACCTCATTTTATTGAATTATGTTGAATGGAAATATATAAAGTAGAGGTTGAATCTCATTTCACTTGAACAGTGAGAAGACCCAATACAAAGTGATATGAATTTGTGATCTGGCAATATCTGTATTAGCTAAAAACCTTTTGTAAGTGCTGTGAAATTGATACATGAAGAATCATAATTTTAAAAAAATGAGGTTTATAGACAACACTTAAAGTCTGAATATAATTCACATGTATAAGAAATATGAACTGTTACTCTACAGCCCAGCAAACACCTTTGGAGAAAAGTGCATTTTTAAAATTCTATGTTACTTTTGAAAGAACCAAATCCTTGAATTGGCAGGAAAAAGGGCCAAAATACTTCTGGCCATGTGGTTTTGACCTGTAATGCCCAGATTCTATCAGACTACCTGCTAATTTGGAAATAATCCAGGTGTCTTGAGGAAAAATAGGAATAAATTGTAAATCTTTCTGTGAAATGAATCAAGTAGGGAACTACTGAAGTTTTTGGTGGGACTTTTGGGTGTATTTCTTAAGTTTAATTACATTCTCTAGTGCACAATATAAAGCAGAACAAGTCTGATTCCTTTAGGGTCTTAGTGAATCATAAATATGTGGAGGGAGAGACAGCCTTGTGCTCATCTTGGTTGGTTGGATCCTATGCAGGAATAAAAAGAGCCCAAACCATGCCTTATTAATCAGATTTTTCAATGCTGTACTGAAAAGGTGATTTGAAGTTGATTTTTGGGAGCTTTCCTAAGTTTCTTGGGATACATCTCTGCTCAGGAAGAATTGAAGAACATAGACTAGGTTGGTGCAGGTAGCTCTGCTGAGACTGAGGGGTGCACAGCAGTTCCTAAAGGGGAAGCATTCTTTCTCATTTCATGAAACCAAGAGCTAATTAACTTTTTACTTTTTTAAACTTTTCCGATGACAATTCTGTTGAAAAATGTGAATTTATGGACGCATGGATATTTTATAGACAAATAGGAATCTGCTTAGCCTGCTGAACATTATTACACAATATTTTTCTGATTTGATGCCATTTCATTTGAAATTTTAAAATCATGTTTTTCAACTGCTGATTATTTTGTTCCAAAGTGGCAACTTAAAAACTCCAACCAGGATTTTGAAAAAAAAAATTGTACTTGATTTTAAACCAGCCTAACAACCACAGGGTTTTTTGTTTTGTGGGTTAGTTTGGGTTTCTTTGATAACTCTATATAAAAAGTCCTGTTAACTGTGCAATGCTTCTATGGGATGTCCTACAACGTGGCACAAAAGCAGGTCTGATAACCATAATAAAATGAATTGCAGAGCTGTGCACGTGTGGCCATAGCAGATAGCCAGGAACTTTCTCCCAGCCTGGCTTTTCCAAGGGAGAGGGAGTCATGGATATCACAGGAGAGAAAAATGTCGGTTTTTCACTTTGCCTTTCACTTTTTGTGAAGATGAAATATTTATTTTAAACAATATATCCCATTCAGGATGGACACACCCAACATGGCAAACCTGTGAGGAACAGGGATTACTCCCAAAAAAGTCTCATTATTGCTAATCTTGCCATTCACAGCTGAGTCTGCACCAATTGTGCTTTTATGAGCAATTAAATAATTAACAATGTTGACATGTAAATTATATTTGCATGGCATCTGAGTTAACCCCTTACTGAGACCTCTGGGAAAATTCCACTTCTCCCAGCCAATCCTTTAGACCTGGGCAGACCTTTCTGCTGCAGGTCTGGGGTTTCCCAGTCCTCTTTGCTTTCCTGCTCTTACACTTGGAAATTTAGGAGTTGATTCTGCACCAAATTTAGCCCTTTGATGCAATCCAGTGAGGTGCTTTAATATCAAAGTCAGTGAGACCGTTTTTGCACTTGAAGGGAAATGTGTCCTTAAGCAAAATACTAAATAAATGGATCAGCTTCCTCATTGGCTTTCTGCTTCTTTCTTCCTGAGTGAAATCAAATTAGGTTTTCGACAGGAGTCAGTGCCTATTTGTTGCACAGCTATTTGTTGGACTTAATACCAGAAATTTTAAGGTTTTTTGGGTTGTGGGGGTTTTGCTTTTTGTTTGTTTGTGGTGTTTGTAATTTTATTTTATTTTTTTTTGCTATTTTTATAAGCAGAAAAGAGGAAGTGTGATTTGTTTAAGCTACATCAAGGCCAGCATCTCTTTGTATTTCAAAGGACCTTCGTTCATTCAGCTTTTGGAATATCAAAACCCTCAGAGCTCAGGAATCAAGTGGTGGTCGTGTATCAGCTCCCTTGCTGCTTACATCCCCTTAACTGATGAAAGTAATGTCATCTCTGTTGTTCCAATGCATCTTCAACATTAAAAACAGTGTTGGGATCAGGTCAAATCACAGCTTGTCCCTCCATAGGAGCTTAAAGGAGAGAAATCCTTCCCTGGGCTTTTCCCAGGCATTTATCTCAGCAGTGCAGGCTGTTATCAGGAAATAAACTCAGATCCAATTAGCTTTATCACTTAATTAGAGATGCATTCTTGGATTTATGCTTTGCTGACCTCACTGCCATTGAAATGAAATTATTTAACTTCTGAAAAAAGTCTCTGCATATTCACAGCTCTCCATTTGTCAAATGGTTCTGTTTGATGCCAGCCAAACCATTTGCTTGTTTAACTGGAGAAATAACAACATTACAAACCTGCTTGGGGAGAGGTTGCTTTAGGCAGCTCCAGGGATTCCTCTCTTCATTCTCTGCCTGTCTTCCTGTCTCTCAAATATTACATAGAATGTGTTATTTGTGTGTTGGTTGGGTTTCTGGGATGTGGTTTTTTTATGTTTTGATTTGTTTGTTTGGGTTTTTTTTCCCCTCTGGCAGTACAAAAGTTTGTTCAAAATTTGTTGAGCTCAAATTTTTTTTTTTTTAAATCCCTCTGTACAATCATCACCTCTCCTAGATGTGAAGTTATTTATGTTTTAGCTTTTAATGTGAAGTGTTTGCTAAAGGTTTTGCTTGTGTGTGTCCCTTGTTATTTTGGGAGGCAGAGCAGAGGAATAAAAAAGAACGCTACACACAATTCTTCACTTAGAAACTGCTTTTTGAGATTTGCATTGACAATTATCCTGGAATTGTGGATGTGCTCTAGGGCAGATTAGCATCTGTGAGTGAGAGTTTAGGAGAATTAACCCTGTCATGACTGATTATGGAACAGTCTCTCAAATTCAATCAAATTTGACCACCAATTTTTTTGTTTGTTGTCGAAGCTGGGATTTTTAAGCATGGATTGAGATCCAGCAAAGCCTGGTTTTTAATCCAGGCTGTCACGCTGTCCAGCCTTGACCTATTGCTCCTTCCCATTGTACTCCTTTTCTCCTCCTTGCCATGGAAGTGACACTCCTTACCTTTCCTGACATGTGGTGCTACGGTCAATTAAGATTTGTAACCCCTCTGAAATATTTTGCTGACAGGATTTGGGGAATCAAAGCTGCTGTTTTCTCAGCCTTGCATGTACAAACTCTGCGTTGTTCCTGTTTAAAAACCAGGATCTTATAACCAGCATTTAATTGAGTACTTCTTTCGTCTTTTAGACTGGTTCAGACAGCTCAGATCCTTGGTTGCAATATTCTGACTGGGTATTGTGTTAGGCTGTGAGTACCACTAAGAAGGTAACCTCAAATGCCATTTATTTTGCTGAATTCAGTGGGAGAAAGGTTATGGTACTACATAATCTGTCTATTTTAAAAGAATATATTGTACAGCAAAACAAAGTGTTTTTCCCAATTAAATTAAGGGCCAATGAGCACAGTGCTGTGTCAGCTTGTGATTTACTGCTGACACATCCTCCTTTTGTGCTTTGTCACAAACACTTTTATACTTGAGCAGTTTCAGCTCTTCTCCAGCATTAGAACAGGTCCATTCTTCCACTGGGGGGACAATTCATTAATTGCAGTTGTACCCTGATTATTACAATGTGTTCATTCATCATTCTGGACTTCAAAATGTGTCTGTTTTGTCATCCAGGTGCTGCAGCCAACCCTCAATGCCACAGAAATGGGAGCCAACCTTTTGCATCTGCTGCTGCTTCAGGGGAAGGTGCAGAATGCAAAGGCAGGGGCAGAGTGGATGTGAGAGGAGGGAGGGAGGCAGGGAACAGCAAGCTGGGGTGAATAATTCACTGAGCAATTAGGAGAAAGATGAGTCAAGCCTGGGAGCTGTTTTCCTTGGGCTGGGAGAGGAGCACCTGTGAGCCCCGGTGCCTTTTCCTGCCCAGGTCATGTTTGTCCTGCTGCCACAGCATCCATCTCGTGGTTATTTGATCCGGTTTGGAAAAAGGAAGTGAAAGGTTTGAGCTGGTTTCCTAAGGAAATGAGGCTTAAGCGGTCGCTCCACGTGCCAAAATTGACAGAATGATGTGGGAGTCAGCGTCTGGGATCAGAAGAGAGGTGAAATTGGTGTTGGTGCTGGGTAGGAGCAAGGCAGTGGTCAGCAGGGTGGTTGGTCACAAGAAGCACTGTTCCTTGCCAAGGTGCAAAGCCCAAAATTTTACACAGTAGTGGTAGGAAAGATGGTTATTAATGAGGAAAACCCAGGAGGGAAGGAGCTGGGGTTATGACAGTCATAGAAAGGATGAGGTGAGGCAGGAAGCCATAAGGTTAGACTAGGAGATAGATGGATTAAAGGTCTTGTGGTGGGGGTTACAGAACACTTGAGACAGAACTCTACACAAAACAAATTTCTTCTAGCTCCACATTCTGAAACAACATGCTTTTAAATCCTGAGACAGCATGAAAAAACAGGAGAACCAAAATTAGCTGATAACGATCCTGCATTTATAGGGGAACAGAGAGGAAAAATTTTTTTCTTGGTGGTGCTGAAGCTAAGTTGCTTATAGGACCATGGGCTCAAGGTGCTTGAGGTCCATTTCCAAATTACTGTGACATCTGATTCAAACAACTTCTCCCTAACTGGGAAACTTAATCATCTACAATTTTAGATCTGTCCATTTTATCTGTGAACTTGATGTCTTTTCTTCCAAGCACCATCTGCTGCAGCACCAGAATGATGCACACATCACTGCCTTTCAGAAAGATGAGGAATTTGGCACGAGGCAGAGAGAGGAGATTGAAAAGGAATGCAGGAATGCAGAGGGGACCATGTAAAACTCGTGTGTGATGAAATACCCTGCCCTGGCTCAAAGAAGTGAGGAGTCAGAGCTTCCAGCACCAGAAATAGTCCAGGTGAGAAAGGTGAAGGAAAGATGAGGGTTTCTTGGATGGAGAGGGAGCAGGAGAGAGAATTCTGGCAGCAAAGGCAGGCCTGAGTGGGTAATTGAAATGCGCTGCTGAGCACACAGAACCAGCCAGGGGAAGAGGCTGAGCTCTCTGTTGTTCTGTTTTCTTGTGAGGTGACAGAAACAAATCTATTGAAGTCAGAGAACACGTTTAAGTGCCTTTTGAATATTTTTCTGTTAATGACTCTCCTGGCAGTCCTTCAAAATCCATAAGCTTGTTGGTTTAAAGAGCTTTTTTATTAACACGCTCTCCTTAATCACTTTCTGTTGTTCACCTCCATAAGGGGGGAAAAAAAGAAAGGCAAGAAGGTGTGAATAAAAAACCCCTTGGCCTTTCTAAGGGGAAGAGGATTTGCCATCTGTGCAGGTGATATATTAATTTGAAATATGATCTCTCAGCTCTATGGCAATACTGAACACCTTGATAGGACCCGACCATTTTGCATATTCCTACTATTACAGAAGAATAATTCTTTCCTTTGGCTTCATGTGCTTGAAACAATAGCTTAAGCAGTTCACCATAAAAGCAAGCAAGTCTTTTGAAAAGGGATGTATTGTTGAATAAAAAAAGAATTAATAAACTAGAGGTGGAGTCCATGTGCAACCCATTAAATAATCCATGATTTAGACTGTGTTCTCAAGTTTTACACACCCAAATGTCTAACCTTAGACATGCAATGTAATCAGCAGGTCCCCAAACGTGTAATAATGTTCTTCATAGGGTTCTTCTTCTTGTTTGCACAGCTGCCAGATGGTGTGTGCCATATCCCATTTCACCACATTATTATTATTATTTCTGTCTCCAGGTCGGTGAGTGCTGCAGGCCGGATGGGATATTTCACACTCGCAGCTCCTCTGTGAGTTTGAGCCATTTCTTGACAAAGGCTGGATCTCTGCAAAGTCCCAGGCTGGGCAAGAGCTTGGCTTATGAAAAGTGTGAGTACTTTGGGGCGTGTGCTCTCAATGCCTGTCCTTAAAACTCCTGATAAGCTTAGCCCAGAGCCTACCCTTCCCATCCTAACAAACCTCTTCTAATCGAGTTTCTTCTCTTCCCAGTAAAAGTACACTCTGTCAAAATCTGTACAAGTCCAGTCACGGAATCACAGGATAGCTTGGGTTGGAAGGGACCTTTGGGGGTGAAACCCCCCTTGCAGTGAACATCTTCAACCAGCTCAGGTTGCTCAGAGTCCTGATGTTTCCATGCCTTAGAACCATCCCTTTTCTTCATCACCTCTGAATTCCTTAAGTGACCTCTGTGTGTGTGACCTCTGTCTGTAGTTCCTGCCCTGTTAGTTCACCTCATATCCCCTCCAAACACTGTCCATCACCGGCACTGTCCTGCCTGCCACCCCTGCAGATTTCCCCAGTGCAGGTTTTAGGGTGACACCTTCATCTTACCTCCATCTGCCCCCCACCCCTTCCTGCTGGAGATCCCCTCTCAGGAACTGGGACACGTTGCTTGCTTGTCATCCTTGACAGAACCCCTGTTATTGACTACACAGAAATGTTCTCCAGATATTGTTCCTAGGATCCTAAATCCAAGCAGTCACATCTTCCCATCTTTTCCTTGGCCTTGATTGCTGCCACTGTGCCTGCTGCTAAAATAATCCTGCATCACACTGCTCGCATTAACTCCCTTCCTTCTTCACATCATTGGTGCTGCTTTCATGTCCCTGAAGATTTCAGCTTGTAGCATATGTGTGTTTTCTAAAACGAGTCCTTTTTCATAGCCCACGTGTGTGCAGACACACAAAATTGTAAATGTGCGCTGAACCAGAGGCAGAACCCACGAGGAGCTGAATGCACTTTTCCCAGGAACAGGGAGGGAATGAATGAATTGTGCTGTGGAAAGCAGAGCGTGGATGTTGCTCCCTTCTGTTGCTGCGTTGTAGCTGCTCTTTACGATCCCAGGGAATTCATTTTCCATCTCTGTGCGTGGTTGTTCTCCAGCACCACGAGCCGCTTCCCCAGCCCAGCCCTGAGCATAAGAGAACATCCCAAAAGAAGGAATGAGCAATGTTTACAGCTTTTCAGAGCTGATTTTCTCAGCCCTTCCCTGGTGTGCATGTCTGTGAGTGTCTGTGTGTGTGTTTGCTTTCACAGTCAAAAGCATTCTTGGCAAATGTAATCTCCAAGTGGAGAGAATACTCCAGCTGTTTATCTATTATGCCTTTTGTCACCAGGGAGCCAAAAGTTGGACTCCACAATAAAGCAATCAGTTGCACAGGATTTGGCCAGCTCCAATGGGAAAGGGAGGCAGCAGCTATTTTAAAATATCTATTTGGTAGATTGGAAAAAAAAGAAAGTTTTTATAAAGCACATGTCGTATCTTTTACACGATCGGTGTTTGTCCAACAGCTGAAGAAAGCAACTCTGAAAGAGTTATAAAGTAGATAATAACAAGCTACATTAGCCTAAGAAACCATTTTTTTCCCAGTAATCAATGAAAAAAAAAGGGCAAAAAGTGGGTTTGGTATTGGTACAGGCTGAAGCTCATCTGTAAGTTTGTAAGGCTGATTTCAGCCATCATCAATTTCTTGTACAGATGCATGTCACAGCCACTATTGAGCTGAGAGCATCTTGCTTCATCTGCTGGCTGTCATCAGATTTCAATAATTCTCCTTTACATCCCCTAGGACAAAAGGGCACATGATTCCTTGCAACTTAAGTGGTTCTTTTAACAGCTTGTGTGCTGACAATGAAATGGGACCAATATTTAATGTATCTTATACATAGTGTTAAAGTTTAGGCTCATTTTTCATCTGGTGCCAGTTTCATTCTGTTCAAAGTCATTCCAGTGATTCTCACAGGATTAGTCTCTAACTTCCCACGTTGCATCCTCTTTTGTGCTTATCCAAGTGTCAGGATTGTACAGCTTAACTCTCTAACTCAAGTAGAATTTAATAACCATAACTGTTGACTTTTCCTCCTTCCCAGCACTTTCAATAAATCCTTATCTGCAATTTTGTAGATAATTGGGACAGATGATTTAAACACAGTGCCATAATCAGGTCCATAATTACAGCCCTCAAAAAGCTGAATTCAGGTTTTTAGGGTGATAAGAGGCTCTGTATCAATACAGGAACTTCTCTTGGCTGCTGTTTCATGAGCAGATGTGTGTGCTCAGTTTGAGGCACTTTTATAGTTGCAGCCACCCTGGGCAAGGCTGGGGGACCATTCAATGTGTACAATAGAAGGTGGCATTAAACAGTGGAAAAAAAAAAAATCCTGAAAGCAGCAGGGATGAAAAAAAATTTTCAATTTTCTTTATTTATTCCTTGGTCTCGTGCTAATGGCAAATCTTCTCGTGAAATTACCACTGCAGTTGTTCAAATTGCTGAGTGTTAATGAGAATTTGCAGTCAGGTGGGACTTGAGGAGACAGCTTTCCATTTGGAGGTGAGGTGTAGCTGCAGGATGTTAAAAGACCAACTTCCCTCTATTTCCTTGCTGATTTTCCTAATTTTGAATCAGATGGACCCAGCACAGGGCACAGCTGGTTCTGTTTTGCCCTTTGTCAGTAGGGTCAAATTGTTGTGTTGTACAAATAGGAGAAACCAAATAGGTAAATATATAAAAAAAATTGGGTTATTCAGGTCTGCTGTGCTGTGAATTTAGAAAAAAAAAAAAAACTTGACCCATGGATTGTAACAATAAAAAAAAAGCACAAATTAAAAGCACAAATTATCCCTGAGTACCATTTATGCTTATCTGGTACAGCATTAGCACTGAAATGCACAGGCAGAACAGGCACAAATTGATTCATATTGTGTTTTATTTTCCCCCAGTCAATAAGACTTGCATTCATTAAAGAAATATTATGATAGCCTTTAGCTATTTTGCAACAAGTCTATTCATTCTGGGTAAGGATCCAAGCTTTAACTCAAGAACAGAGGAAGTAAGGAAGTAAGGTGTTGATGGAACTTAAAAGGGAATATCTGCCTGAGCCCTGTCCAAGACAAAATTCATAGAAATAAGAGTGTTATTGATGATTTTTGTATCACAAAATCTTGGAGCTCTGCATGGACCCTTCCAAGAGTGTGCAGGGCCATCTCCTTGGCTGGTTTTCCTTACTTGAAGCTGAATTATAATCCTCATTGAAATGTTTGTAGTTACAGCCCTCTAGAAATAGTAACTGCACTCGAAATTACTGCTTTGTTCTTGAATATTTTCCAGTCAATGTTTGTTTCTGTTACCCAAAATGCTCAGGCAATGAATCCAGGTGCTCTGCTGGAATGCAAAGCTCAGAGCAGGAAACTTCTGCTTTCACTCTCTAGTGAGTGAAATTTTAAATTCATTGACTTTTTTTCCTTAGCATATTTAGCAATATTGCAGTCCTTAGAAGTATGATAATTTTTTTAATTATGTGAAAGATTTAAATGATTGCTTATCGTTCAAATAAAAATAAATGTACTATACCATGCAAACGTCCCTGGAAGTCATGGGAAAGATGGAAATGACCTCAATATGTGCATGTGTTGTGTGGTCATCATGCTACTTATAAGAATGGGTTTCAAGGGTTTTATTTTCTAAATGAAACTATTTTTTAATCTTGGTTTTGCCCAGAAAAAAAAAATTGATAGTGCAACATTAACTGTTCACTTTCACGGTAAAACAAGAAACATGAAGAAATGAGTTTAGAGGTTTTTCTAATGATTTGTTTTTATTGGCAAATCTGCTGTTTGTGATCAGGCACTTTCACATGCAGGTTCAAGTGTAACTTGCATGAATGGAGTCTGCAGATCCATCAAAACAAAAGCTCCTTTTCCATCATTAACAGGTTGGTTTTGTGATTTTCAAGGAGCCTGCCCTGCTGAAACTAAGCCTGGAACTGTTATTTCATTTTCTGAGAACACTTAAAATGTCAATAAATCCCACCAGTTAGGAACAAAGTAAAAAATTAATGGGTTTTAATGTCTAAGTGACATAAACACAATTTTTCACTTTTTGATTAAAAGCTAATGTTTAATCTTTATGCCTTCAGACAGAGAAGTTGCTTTACTTAAAAACTGTGCAATTCACACAGCCAGTGCATATCTTTTTAAAGAAAAAAAAAATAAAATCTTGCTATTCTGAGGGAAATATCTTTACTGTGAACCGTTATTTGACAGTTGGAAAATCTGTTCTCTTTTTTTTTAGTTTTATTTCACTATAAGAGATGTTTCTGACTGGTATAGCGAGTACAAATAGTTCAGTCTGTGGCACAAGCATGACTTTACAACATGAAGTTATTGAGAATTATTATAGTGGAATACAGAACTAAGCCCTGAGGATAAGCACCATGCAAGAAGAATTCTGAAAAAGTTTGGATTTCAAGAGGGTGTGAGTATCTATTTCTGTGCCTGTTCATCTGGCTTTGAAAAGATGAGAATCCTGGAATGTTACAGGAAGGAGCATCTGTGTTCTAACTGTGAAATTCTGGGAGTTGTTTGCTGCTCTGCCTGTTGTGGCAGTGACACCTTTCCCTTTCCAGGGATTTCAGTCTGGGAGCAGTGCCGGTGTGAGCGTTGCTTTCCCCTCTTCCTTTCCCCCTTTTCCCCGCCATAAAAAAAATAAATTCCCAAAAGGAACTGAGTGCAGCAGAGCTCACATTTTATAAAGCAGTCCCTTAAACAGATAATCACTGACCAGCTTCTTGCTTATTGCTTTTAATTATTGTTTATTTCAGCTGTTGTTTTCCCCAACTGTGCTTTGCTGCCTCGAGAGCAAAAATGAGGAAAATCCTGGCTGGGCTGAAGATGAATCCTCTCAAACCAATCACCTCTCCCTTTTCAAAGTACACAGAGTGTGCAAATGCTCTTCTGAAACTCGAACAGTGTTTATTTGATGAGAATACACTGCATAACTCCCTGATTTCACTTCCCAATTCCTCCCTGACCTTTTGCCTTTCTCACTGCTGCGTGACACAAATGGTGTGATCCTGTCTTCGTGCTGTTTCTCTTTGTCATTATCCATGATTCATCTTCTCTGTGACTTGTCCAACTTGAGTTATTTTTAATCCTTTGCTGGGCCTCCCCGAGGGCATTATATCATATCTCCTGGCACTGCACATGATCTCTCAATCCCTATTGTCCTACCCCGTTCAGATTCCTCGTGTTTATTTCCTACCTCTGACGTGGTTCCATCTATTATTGCTCTTTTGACTAAATCTGCAATTTTTGACAACCTCCAGCCACTTTCATTTTTCCAAACAATTTGTAGGAACCTGTTAAACAAAACCAGTGACAGCAACAAATCCTTCAGGGCCTCTGTTGTTATCTTCTCATTTGGCAGTGGATTGTTCCAGGATGCAATTTGATGGCAAAACATATTTCAGACAGTTTACTTTCACCTCTCACTTCATTAGCCTGAGTAATATTTAGAAAAGTTTGCTACTCTTCTTGCTCTTTTTGATTATTTCTGCCCTTTTTAAATGCAGGTTGTGCTGAGCTGTTTTTTTTAACTATTTAGTGACTGTATTAAAAGAGCCTCTCTTCTCTTCTGCAGTGAGAGGATGTGAGGAAATGGCCTTAAGATGAGATAGGGAAATTCAGATTGGATATTAGACAAAAGTTTTTCACTGTTCAGGTGGTCAGGCTTTGGAATGGGCTGCCCAGGGAGGTGGTGGAGTCACCATCCTGGAGGTGACAAAAGGCATCTGGATTTGGTGCTGAATTCTGCTAAAAGTAATCTTCATAAACCTCAGGAATTTAATCTCATCTTTAAAAGAACCAAAGTAAGCTCAAAAAACAGGAAAAGCAGAGTTTGAACACCCAAGCAATTGTGATTCTGCCCTGTCATGACATTTCAGTCCTACGTCCGTGTAAATTACTGTTTTCAGGATGTGGAAAATTATATACAAGGGGTAGATTTGCTGACACTCTTGCATGGGTTTCAAAAGTCACTTTCAGTGGCACTTGGGATCTGTTTGTCTCACTTGGAAAGCAGAAAATGGAACTAAAATATGAAAGCTGCTTTGCTACTTCTATAGTCTGTACTCAGAAACCGTGTATTTGTTTATTAGTATTGCATTTGATTTATGAAATCTAAATGTGAAATTGCAAATTAGTGATTTAAATAGGAATTAGTCTTCGGACAACCGTGAAATACACGTGCTGTCCAGTGGAAGTTGTGAGGCTCTGAAGAAAATGATATTTTCCACGTACCCCTATAGAATTACATGGAGCATCTTTGGGTGTGGAGCTGGACCAAAGAGTGTTTAACTGCCATGATAATATTTCTGTTGTTTTTCCTTACATTTCCTTGCAGTCCTAACAAGCCTAGATCTGATTCCTCTAGCTAGTGGCTTATTTAAACACCTAGTACATCACATAGGGCAAAGTGAATTATTTTACTTCATAAAACTAATGATATGCCTGGAAAAGACAAATTATTAGCTTTCCAAAAACATGGATTAAAACCCCTTGTGGAATTAAACAAAATAAATAAACCAGCAGTGATATTTACAGGGATCATGAGCAGCAGGGACAGGTAGATTGTGGTGGTTTTTTATGTTGTTTCCAGCCTGCTGTGTGGGTTGTTTCATCAGCCCTTGGCTGTTACAAGAGTGGGAGATGATGCAGGAAAGGGAAGACTGAACATTTACAGGCGTGGATGCATTTACCTGCCTTTGTAAAGCAGCTGAGTTAGAAGGAAATGAATGTGGAAGGCTGATGATTAAATACTTCCCAAACTCCTGGAAAAAGCTCACATAAACTTCTTGGTAGGAGCTGAATGAATTAATAAAAGGATTTCCAGCTCCCAGCCAAGCAAGAGGCAGCAATAAGTTTCTTTCCTATCAGTAAGAGGCTGCTGGGCAGAACATGATTCTAATTTTTTGGAGTGTTTCTCAATCGTGTGAATTTATAGGGGAATGCATCTCACTGTTTCTGGTTCTCATGCCCTATCAGGAGTCTTGATAAATACTCAGCTGGCCTTCTCTGATCCTTTCCTGCACTCTTTTGGAAAGCTTGTTTAATTTTATTCTGCACCTTTCCTGGTTTAGAGCTGACAAATACTCAATACTGAAATTATATAAACAGTGTTTTTAAGGTTTTTCGGAGCTAAAACGCCTGACCCAATCCTGTTTCACCTTTTTTTTCAGAAAATAAACAGGATGCAATAGATCTTTATTATCTTCTGTTCAAAAACTCTGTCAGATTAGCTGCAAAATAACTTTTGTTTGACAACGTTGTATAAATACTTTTTGCTTGAATGGTACCGATACCGAAAGATTTAAACCCAAAAAGCTTTGAAGTATTGTCCAATTGTCTCAGTGTATACAGCATGAAGAAATGTTTTAACTTTTGTAGCTTTGAAGGGTGTCTCAAATGTGAAGCTGGTGTGCTTCTGCACCACGTGGAAACGAGGAAATATTCAAAAGCACTTTTCCTTTTTGATAGTCTTTTATTGGGTGATGCTGAGCGACCACTTCAAAGATGAAGCCCCCTGCATTTGTGTGTTTGCACAGATCTCAGCCCCAGCCCAGCCGGGGCCTGAGGAGCTGATGTAGAACAAAAACGACTGCCGGAGTTTTTTGGGGAAAAGAGCAATGTTTTAAATTACCCTGGTGTGGAATTGCAATCTTAGTCCCTCGTTGTGAGAAATGATGGATTATACGCGTTGCTTTTTATAAAAGAGCAGGAAAGATTAATTCAGAAAACACTATCAGGAAAAAAAGCAGAGAAAATTCAGAAAAAGGAAAAAAACCAATATATATATCTTGATATAGTTATTGAATTTGGTAGCAGAAAGAAGAAAAAAAGAGAGAGAGAGAAAAAAAACCCCAAAAGACATCAATAAGTCTTTGAAAAAAAAAAAACCCTGAAAGCTGTGTGAATTTGCAGCTTAAAAAGCAAATCTTTAAAACATCCTTTGAGTCAAACCACGTTGGCTGATCCTGCCAGCGCCAGGAGCTTTAATCAGCCCATCCATTTCCCAATCCACCGGCAGCTCCGGAGGTTTCCTAGCGCTGTCAGTGGCAGTGCTGGTGCTGCACTGTGTTGAAATCCCTGCAACATTCCCTTCCAGCAGTTTACATTTATTCCTGCATTTGCCAGGGTAGGGGCAGATTCAGGCTGTGGAAAGCATTTCAAAGGAAAATCACTTAGAATGAGCCGTCCTTTTAATTTGGTCACTTTTTGCGACGAGGGAACTTTGGGAAAGAAGGGAGAGGATGGAAATGGCAAATAAGGTTATGATAAAAGCCCTCAGATGTTCATCTGCCTTTCAATCAGTGTGTGCTCTGTGGCCATTGTCTTCTTCCCTTAAGGTGCCATTCATCTCTGGGACATTTTACCTCAATCCTCACAAAAATGGAACAAAAAGTGGAAGGTTTTAAGTAATATTTGGAAGTATTATTTTAAGAAATGTTGGATGTGATGAAAAGAGGGGTTTTTTGAGTGAGCATTTGAAATGTGATTAAATTTTACGTAAGCGAAAAGTTCGCCTTTTAAAAGTTTATGATGTTTTCTAGTAGCTTCTCTACTCCAAAGGAAAATAAAACAATTAGAAAGTTTGAATAATGTGGGATGATGGATATGCTCATGGTAGGTAAAAATGACAAAAAGAAGAAGCAGGAACAAAAGTACTTTTGTGCTTAGAACTGTTGGATGAAGTTTAAAAGAAGTCATAATATTCCTAGGTTATTAGCATTCAGTAACATCAAAGAATATATGTCCAGGATATCTAACATAAATAATTTATTTTCTTCCCCACTCCTCAAATATATATTTTTAAATTGTTGAACCTTTATTTAATTTTATGAAGTGTTTCCTTTTTTTTTTTCAGAAGTGCTTGTGAAATTTATGTCAAATGGAGGCCTTATTGTTGATTTAATATCACTTCAGTGCAAAAATGCCTATGCAGCAGGGTAGCCAGTGCCAATGATCCAGAAGTGCTCAACTCCACTAATCTCACATTAAAGCTATAGATAATTTCATACACAGACAAAAAACGACAGGCAATATCAACTTACAGAAGAGTCTTACCAGAAATAGAGACTTTTACATGGTATTTGGTTCCCTTATTCTCATTTTTGCATCCTTCCCAAATACCACAGGAGACTGATGAATTTCAGTGCTATCAGACTTAGTGGGGAGAATAACCCAAAGGGAAATCTTGTTTGATTTTCTGGATATTTATTCCCTGCAAAATTTTCTATTTCCCAGGGGTTTTCTCTTTGAAATGGAGCTGCCTGCTCTGCTTGAAGGGTCCAGATTCCCTGTCCTTGTCCCTCTAGGTTTGCCATCACTGCTGCTCCCATGGCAGCCCACGGGGAGAGAAGCCTGGAGAAATCTCTCTCCCCAAGCACCGCTGAATTTTATTTACTTTTAATCTGATTTCTAGGCCAGCATCAGTTGGATGTCCTGGCTGGGCTGTCCTTTCTGCCCACAATTAATATTTTGAGGAGACCCAAAGCTAAAGCTCTGTAGATAATCCCTCAGGGGAGGAGTATGGGAGTGCCTTTGCCAGGATTGTGGGTTTTTGGGTGCTGTGCATAGAGAACTAATTTGGCTTGGAGCTCTTTTCTGGTTTCTAACTCTTCTTACTTCAAATGCTGGATTTCCTGCATGCCAGGCTGTGGTTTCACACAGCGGCCGTCTTCAGGTTGTAAAAACCACATTGTGTGAGGTGTTCTCCTCATGGTCCATATTTTAAGCAAAAATAAATATTCAGGGAGAAGTGACTGGGGATGGTTGGTGTGCACTGAGGTTAGGAAACTGCTGATGTGAAAAGTTAATTTTGATGTTCCTGTGAGAAGCTGTGTCTGAAGACAGCACCAGTTTTTAAGCAGCAGAAGTTGGGGGGAAAAAAATTAAATTACAAAGCCCCTGGGTGGCTTTAAACAACCACTTATTTTGCCACTTAGCGAGTCCCAAAAGGAGGTGGATCCTGGGAATGGGTGGATCCTGGGTGCTGCTCCATGGAATCTGTCACCAATCCCTCATCAGGGAATCTTCCTCCTTGAGGAGGAGTAGGGAGCACGGGAAGCAGGAGGGAACTGTTCCAATGGCAGGGAGAGGGAGTCCCAGGGCATTTTGTTTGTTTGTTTATGCTTGCATTTCGCCTGGAATAACCGTTTTGGTTTTTAATGATGCCTGAGGAATGTTGCCAAAAATAGAAAACATTCATTTGAATTTTTAATGGAGCCGATTGTACCTCTCTTCCATTTGATTTCCATGAATATTCGACGGAATATAAAGGGAATATTCACTGGAGCAATAAATGTTATGCAGATTCTGTGGGACGAAAAGGGGGAAGTGAGTTTCGAATTCGAAATATTCTCGATGATAACCTGTTTTATGCAGCACTCGTTCAAAAACGTGCTTAATTTGCATGGAAGTCAGAAACTTGAGGGTGTTTCCAGACTTCAAGGTATTTGTAGAGCTTCTGCAGAATTAGTGCATGAGCAATGAATCTAAAATGCATCAAACAAAAATGTGCCTGATGTAGGTATTGCAGATTTTAGAAAAAAAAAGAGGAAAATATTTAATTGTTAAAGCCCAGACAAACAGTGAGTTGTCCTGATTGTGTGGAAGTATTTATTGGACTAACCCCATCCTGATTTTTGTTACTTTGCCTTGAATATTCTGATGGTACTTTAATTTTTTTTGTCTTAAACTTGTTTGGACGATGGGAAATTTTTCCATAAAGTTTTGCAGGATTTGTTGTTGTCTCCAAACATAATGAGGAGCGTGGAAAAAAGTTTTGTGAGTTTGGCTCTTTCTGGCATTTTCCTGCTACTGCTGAATTTTCAATAAAAGACTAGATCTGTTTGCATAATTATATTGACAAACAGTTATATTTATAGTAGAGAGCAGACCATTAGGCTGCTTTATAATATGTTTTTGTTTTGCTTTTTTTTCCCTGAAGTTTTCTTTTTATATTTACACAGAATTTTAATAATGCTGAATTTCAGGATATTTCCAGTATTTGTTTTAGAGTTATTTTAACCCTTTAGAGCATTCAACAAAGCTTTTCCTCCGAGGTTTTTCTGCCTGAAAGGCATTCTTCAGTACAGGTATTTTGACACTTCATGTGTTAACATGGATGCTTTTAATTTTAGATGGATATTGTCTTTTATTTCAATTTAGTTTAAGCCTCTTGCAGGTCCCATGATAGAAAATGAAGAGGCACTTTGAAATCTGGAATAAGTGTCCAGAGAGGATCATTTCAGAATCTATAAAGCATACTTGGTTATACTGAAATTTCTTTCCTTTTGTAGGAAGGAGAAAGCCTAATATTTATGGGCTGCGAGATTTTGTTACAGTGTCAATAAAACCTCAAGCTGTTATCTCTATGTGACACAAACACTTTGGAATTTCCACTCCAAAACGGCTTGATTGGCTTTTTTTCCCCCGCTCCCTTTTGATGAACAGGCAAATCAATAAACAGTATTTCATTATATTGTGTCCATAGGTTGATTTAGCAATTAATTGCATTCGATGAGAGCCCTGTGGCTGATGGGGCAGTTACAAGGAGCGGGTGATCGACACCCTCCCCTTTCACCTTTGGAGACCTCGCTTTAATCCTGGCGTAGGTCACACTGGAAATGAGTTTCTCTACTCATTTTAGAGTGTTTTACTCTTCAGGGCACGTTTGTCCACATCATAAACCCATCAAAATACGTGATGTAGCTCACAGTAGATGCCACAGACAAGCAGACAGCGTTTTGAAGGCTGATTCTTGTCCCTCAGCAGGATTGCGACTGGGAGAAGCCAAGCTCACTTTGTCCCGAATTTCAGGTCCTAACCAGTCACTCAGTTTTCATGGGCAGCAAATGTCTGTATTTGAAAAGCAATTTTTTTCCCAGTGACCTTCCTGAAACTCCTCATTGCAAGCTTTAAGGACCCAAGCACAACTCTAGAAACGAGCATTTTAATATAATTGGGAAACACCCACTTGGCCACATCTCATTGATTATTTGATCTTTCGAGTCACAGGGACAAAGCAAATCAAGCCATGAGAACAGGAGCTGTTCCCAGAGGTGATGCTGATGCGTATTCCAGCATTCCTGTGCTCCCCAGGCAGCCTGGTGACCCCATCCCAGGAATCCCTGAGACAGAGCTTGGCGCTGCATCCAGAGCATCCCGACAGGAGCCGTGCCTGGAGTGGAGGTGAGAGGTTTATTATTTCCCACATCCCGTGTGTGCCCTCATCGTGCACACCCCCTGGTCCTCATAAACTCCCTGCATGCTCAGCAGTGACAAGGGAAGGAGAGTGGAAAGCAGGAGGGATCTGCCTGCAAGGGGCATTTGTGCTGCTTCACTCCGAGCCTGCATGAATAAGCTTTTCCATATTAGCTGGTAGGCCTTTAATTTAGCATTTCAAGGTATGGCTGCATTTCTGGTAGGGCTGTAGTGTAATCACAGGGAAGAGTTTTGATGGATAGCAGAGGAGGAGAGAGAGAGGGATGCTCACTGAGACCAGCTGATGCATGCAGGGTCATTTATGTCTTGTCCATAAACATATGAAGTACAAGAAGACACCCCTGGGAGGCCAGTGACACTAATGGAAAAGGTAAGAGTGAGACTGTACAGCTGGACTTGATGGCTTTTATTCAGAGTTGTTATTAATTTAGACAAAGCAATCCAAAGCTGTCAGGAGTGCAACCTCTGTGCTCACTTCTGTAAATTGTCACAGCCTCCATCACCTCAATAAGAGGAACTCAGGTGTGGTTGGTTGTCTTAGAGGGGAGTCTCAGCCTGCTGGGTTAACTTGTGATTTGGAGGGAAACAATTAACTTCAACTCTCTAAGGTGCTTTTTTTTTTTAACATTGCCTTTTTAATAAGCTGCTCTTTCACTTTGTTGGTAGCTGATCTTCTTGAAAGTGGCACAAGGTGAAGGTGTGAGCCCATACCACGTGTAACACGTGGAGTAGGAGGCATTACCCTTTGCCTGACTAGACTTGTATGGCCATCAGTTCCTGAGTTCCCAGTATTCACATGGATTTCTGGTGTTGTGAGGAAAGGTTGGAGCCAGCAGAGGTGAACTTTTTTTCTCATTTCCAGTTACACTTGTGTACCAGCTGTACCATGTAATGGTTGTAACATTATTTATTTTTTTTTTTCTTTAAAGGAGAGCATCTCTCATCCTGATGAGAATTGCAACTTGAAAAGATCATTCTGATTCGGTGGTCTCGAGTGTCACCTCTCTGACCTCACAAAATAGACTTTTCAGCTTTTGTCTATCACCTCCTGCTTTCTCTGTGTCCACTGCATTCTCATCACCTCCTCCTCCACACTGACATTTGATTCACTGAGCTGGATTCTGATGGAGAAATCCCATATTAGCCTCTCTTCTTGGGAGACTGACAAAACCTTTGTGCTAGATAAGCTTTCTTCTGAAGTTTGAAATAGCCTGGTATATACCTGCCTTTTTTTTTTTTTGTAATTCTGCACCTCTTGGGTAGGGCAGAGAGCAGCTTAAGAACCAGGACTTTGGTTACATGATATTTTTACACTCCAGCCATGGAGGAGCAGAAGGGATTCCATGTGATGTTAAACAACAGCCAGGCCTCTTTCCTTTTCCTTATCTAAGGAAACATAACTCACTCTGTGCCTTGTCCCTAATTAGTAACACTTGCAAGCCTTGACCTTTCAGCAGAGAGCTCGGCTCAGCCTCATCTACAGAGAATTGCCCCTATGATGTAGCTGTGCATTATAATAAAAAACAATTTAAAACACATTAAAACGTTAAAAAAAAAAAAAACCACACCAAAACCCAAGCCACTTAAAAGCTCAGACCCAGACTTCTCCATATTTATTCGTGTTGAGCAGTAATTTGCTCTGGTAATGGTCCCAGTGAGACTGCAGTGAGATGCTGTGCACTGAAAGCAAGGCAGGCACAGCATTGTTTAATAAATAAGCAGTTGTGTCCTTCTGCTTTGCTCATTTATGGCTCAGTGTTCTTTGAGTCCAGTTCATGATTTCTTCCCAGGACTAGCCTACTTCTTCTTCTGGCACTTCGCATGTACATATGCTCCTTTTTGCTTATTTTTTTCCAATTATTCCTCATAATCTGGAAAAAAAAAAAAGGTTGTTAAAGCACCAGCTGGAGTCTAGTGATTTTGTCCAGACTGGTGTCCCTGTCAGGGAAGACTGAAAATGTTTATTTAGCAAGTGACAGTGTAGGCATGCTCACTCTTGTGGCAGCTTTTGGTCACAGAAGGGCCGAGTCCTGGCAAGCTCTGTGAAATCAAGTCACTCGTACCATGGTCCCTCATATATTTGCAAAAATATTACAAACTTCCAGCTGGTGGAAAATCAGGCTTTGATATAGTCCTTTAATCTGTCTCTGTTGCTTCTCCAGTTCATCTTACCTTTATTACCAGCTTTAAAAAGCAATGAGTATTAAGTTTTGTGTAAGAGTAAGCTTTTTTTAATGCCACAACCATATATTGCCAGGCCCCAATTTCTTACTTCAGATCATGAAAGTGTCTTCTGCCTGAACTGATTTTAAAATTTAACTAACCTGCCATAGGTTGTACCTTAAATCTAACTTGTACAGGTTCTCATATTTCCTTATTTTTTACTTAGTCTCATGGAGAAAGTAATGGCTTTCAGTTTAATTCAGAGAAGAAATTATGGTAAACCCTTGTACCAGCTGAAAGACATTGGATTCCTTTTCTAGTTAGGATGAAGTTGTGTTAAAATAAATTCATCACCTTGAAGGATTTTTACAGTAGAGAAGAAAATTTCTGCTTTTAAAGAAAGAGGTTTTTCTGTTACATCAGCAAAATTGGAAACGAAATCTGTGCATGTTTTCCCTTTTTTTTTATTTTTTGTGAGGCCAATACCACTGCTTGCCCAGTGTCAGACAAAATAATATCACTTTTATGACCAACTGAGCTAACCCAAGCCTTGCTGTGTATCACAGGGACAGAGGAATGTGTTTTCCTAAGATTAAAAGAGGGAGTATGAGCCTGATTCCAGGAGTTCCTTCTCCCCAAGGTTGCAGTGCCCATCAGGTTTGCTCTGTAGTTAATGAGGCTGTGATCTGACGTGGCCTGGAGCAGCAGCCCAGCTTGGTGAGCAGTTATTCAGGTGCTGGTTTGGGTTTATTTGGGATGAGCCGTTCTCCAGAGCTCTTTTCAATTACTCCTCAAGGCTGATTTTACAAGGTGAGTAAGGAATAGGAATCATTTGGCTAAATTGCAATTACAGAGTAACAGCACCGCATTCAATTTTTATTTCCGTGAAAAATCAGGCAAACACGCTGTGATCTGCATAAGAAAGGCTGAGCATTGATAAAGGGCTTCTCCCTGTATGTGCTTTCCAAAAAGCTGAGAACACAGAGAAATCGTGTTTGCAACAGCAGAACTCAGCACTGAACCAAACAAGCTCTTCCTCACGAGTGCCTTCTTCTGCAAGTAGGTATTACACACTGCAGATTGGCCTTTCATAGGCTTTTTTCCCTAAATATTTCTTTTTATAATGTTCAAAAATATGAGTAGTACTCTGTTTGATCTAGTAAATGTGAATGTTTCTCTTCAGGTCCCCCCATTTTAATTCTAAGCATAAAATACATTCTTTTGGTAACTTGTTTTCTTTCAGCTGCTTAATAAGCGCTGTTAACCTCCAATTTAGAACATTTGGGGCTTTTAATTCAGATTTAAAGTATCTGAAAAGAGTAATGTGCCTGCGTTTACATCCCAGACTTCTGGAGTTGTGACGAAAACGAGATTAAAGAAGAAATCACTGACAATGGAGTGCTTCAACAATTGAACTGCTGATTTTTTGTCAGTAGATATTACAATATTTTTAGGTGCCGTTTTAGCAAAATAAGCTAAGGTCTCTTCTATATTGTATTCTAAATTTTAATAGGCACATACAGAGGAAAATGATGCCCTGATGCTTAATGTGTCCAGTTTTCTGCATTTTTATCCATTAACATTTGATCTTTTGCTGTTGCACATCCCCCTTCTACTCAGGCGAGTGCCCTTTTCCTGCAGCTGTCATGCAAATAACTCTATATTTCGGATGGCTGAGATCATACCTAACTCATCTCCCTCAAAAGCTGCCATTTCAACAACTCCTCCCCCTGCTGCTTGACCCAGGCTGGGTCTGGGCCGCTCAGCTGTGGCAACAACTCCAAAGGAAACAGAAAATGACGGTGGAACTGGGGGTGTCAGGGCTGTCTTTATGTATGGCCATTGTAATGTACAGATCCAGCAGGCCAACAAGGACTCCTCAGTGGCACCAAGCCTGCAATTTGGCCGTGTTTGCCGTTTCAGGGAAGAAAAGCAGCTCGCAATTACACGTATTAAACTTCCAGACGCCGCGGAAATGATGATGTGCATCGCTCACACCGTCAGTCAAACCTCGGGGAGAGCACGTCGGGTCTTTGTGCGGCCCAGGTGCGCATTTCTTGGGATTTAATCAGCTCAAAGCGCCCTCGTTTCACCGGAGAACTCTTAATTCATGCCTTGGAAAGCACCCCATGGCCTCTGTCTCCCCCCTGCCTCAGTCAGTAAATGACAGCTCAGGGTTCAGGGCTGTTACCTGCGTTTAATCCAGCGCCCTCTGCGAGGGGTTCGGCCAGGAGCTGGAAATGTTGGACAAAATGCCATGGATTATCTTCAGGGAGATTATGAATAGCGAAAGGGACTGCTTAAAAAAACCCAAACAAACCTAACAAGCAGCTGGTGGTTTGGTGTAGGCAAATGCAGATGAGAAATGAAATCATGCTGATCTCTGGGAATGATGTCCCTCAGCTCAGTGAGGATGTGTTGGATGTGGGACAGAGCCAGGTACCTGTCTGCTTTCCCCTTCAATTCCTCTTCTCTGCCTTTCTTTTCTGCCCTCCTTCCTACCCCCATTTGGTCATGTAGGGGAAACTCAGCCCACCTCTTGGCCAGGTCCCACCTTCCAAGTCAGATTTGGATCCCCAGCAGGAGCAGGTGGGGTCAGAGGCATGACCTAAGTCAATGCCCAGGGGAGTGGGATGCATTTCCAGGGCGTAGAAATGGGATGCAGGGCTGGGAGGAGGTTTTGAGGGGAGGTGGGTGTGTGTTTTTCCTACCACCAGCTCGCTGTTTGTATGGGCATGTCCTAATTCCCATTAGAGTGGGAATCCTGAGGAGGGGGTGGAGGTGGTTGGGGGGCTCATGGAGAATCCCAGCTCTGGCTTGTGCCTCTCCCCTTGCACTTTTCCTGTGGCTGCACCACCCTGGAAAGGTCCTCGTGGCCCTGAGCACCGGGATGGCCACCTTTGTGTCACCCAAAAAGCACCGTGATCGAGTTAGGGCTGCTGTTTTGAGAGCTGCCCTAAGAGGATTTGGATGCTCTGTTCTCATTAAAAAAAACTAGTGGGAAAACAGGTGCCAAAATCCTGGTGCTGACCTCATAAATCTGCCTGCACCAAAAAAATAAGAGAGAGCTGAGAAAGGAAAATGCCTCTCCAGCTGATTGGCACTGGCTGATACCAAGCCAGTTCCAAAGTATTTTTTTCCTTAGATCTTTTTGACTACTCTAAAATAAAGGGCGGGGATAGGGAGAAGAAACCCACCTAGGAATTTTTTTTAATGTTTTTTTCATTTTGGAATTATATTCTTCTCTTTAATTAAATTTGGCTTTAAAGGCAATTTAAAAAAAAACCACCAGTCAAGCAAAAAATTAATTTCCTTACTGTTGTAGTGAAAACTATTTCTAGATACAGAACCTGCCAGTCTTTGTGGGTATTAGCATAAACTAGGAGAAAATAATGAAAATTAAGAAATGTACTCTTTTTTTTTCATCACCAAAAGAGTATTTTTACATTCAAAGGGTGGGTGAAGAAAAGATAGTCAAAGCTTAATCTCCACTTCACAAAAATATTTCCATACATTTCCTCATATGCATAATTCACAAGAGATGAGTCACAACTGAGGAGTGAAAAAAAAACAACCACACTAGACATGAAGAAAAATATTCACAACTGTTACTACTTATCTTGCTTTAAAGGGGCACTCAAAATTAAAAATGCTGTCTAGAGAGGACCAGCATGCCTAATTTCAATAATGAGAGCTGAGCCCTTTCATTTGGTGATCTAGGTAAATAGTGCAGGCTTTATGTATTAATTTATGTATTAATGAAAGCTCATCCATGTGATTGTAGGGAAGTTTCTGGTAGTCTGATACATTTCTTCAGGTGATTAAAACATTGTGCACGACGACCTGAGTATTTTTCATCTTATAGATTTGTCACTGTTGTCACAGTTAGAGATCAACAGGGCTCCCAGCACTTGTTCTTTGAATTTAACAATAAACACTGGAATAAATTAATCCAGTTCCTTTTTCCAGAAAGTTTCCTTTAACTTATCTACTGAAACACTTCCACTTACCTATTTTAAAAGGACCACATATTTCCCCAGACGATTTGTTGGGTTTCCTGTTGTTGCACTGGTGCCAGGTATCAGTGCCAGTGATTTTTTTTCCCCGCCTGTTGTAGTTCCAATATTCCTTCTGTAGGAATTGTCTGGAGGCAGCAGACGTGGCATTGACTCCTGGGCTCCCTCCTTCTGTTTCAGATTATAACCATTGACCTGGGGGGTGAAAGGCTCTGTATCCCATTACTAATTCCCTGAGTCATCCCGTTCCTCAGAGCAGTGCCCCGAGCAGCTGATGCAGGATGTTGGCATTCAATAGCATCTGCACTAACAGCACTTACTCGAATTTACTGGCCAAGATGCTTTTCAGGTTTTATTTATTGAACAGCAAATAGGTATTTTTATGTGGCTGCACTCATGAAATCTTCAAGTCCTTATGCATCTAAACTTTTTGCCAAAGACAGATGTCTTAAATAAGGATTAAAGACAAGACAGTCTGGAGTTATTTTAGAATCCTAGCATACTATTATTCACAATAATATCCTGGATATATTAAAAGCTTTGAATTCAGAAAATCCCCCCGGTGTCACATTTTTCTAATTTAAATGCCATTGCAGTGCTTTTAATTTGTGCTTGGGACTTAGGACACTTTCTCATTACTGCTATCTGAAAAGCTACACATCTTTGCATTTCAGCCCTATTGTTTGGTGTGTGTGATTGAATAGAGAAGGACTGAGATTAAAGGGAAGATTTAGGGAGGGGAACCCTTCCTGCTGCTGGATGCAGGTGAAAATCTGGGCCATCAGCACCTGCCACGTTTAGCAGGTGATTTGTTCTTCCATTTTTTTTCACACATTGCTTTAAACAACAGATGTTGTGTCCCATTCTGTGTGTTTTATCCTCTGACCCACTTTTGGTTGCATGATACAACAAAAACGAAGCTGCTAGGCACTAGATATCCCTAAAATTACGCCACTTTCTTTTGTTTTTACATAAAAATTGTGTGGGCAGATGCGTTGAAGACAGTCAAAGCACCAGAATCTGGTATGCAAGAAGTTCAGGTTTTTTGCTTCAGCATAATTTAATCTCCATGGTCTGATTTTTTAAATATTTTTTATCTCCTCTCACTTACTCTGAAATACCTCCACTTAAAAGTGCTGCTCCGTCAAAAAGTGTGCGTCAAATAAATCACGTTGGCCAATGTAAACAAAATTTACTTGCATAAATCCCAGATAATCTTTTGCAGAATTATTCCTGTATAAATGTATAGAAAAGAGTTTCACACAATAAGCACTAAAACTTAGAATGGTCCAAGTTGGATTAATGTTGAATTTCTTTTCTCCAAACAGGCTTAAGCTGTGAAATTGTTTTCACGAACTTCAAAGCAGTGTCTGTATTTTAGATATAAAATTTATAAGTTACCAACATTCCTCAGGCATCTATAAACTGGTAATTTCCCACACTGTCATGTGGTTGTACTGGTGAGTTTTCTTGTTGTTGTTGTTTTTATTTGTGCAGTGATAAAATTGTCATGGATTGTCAGGGCAACAAAGAAATTGCTTTTGTATATCCTTGATACATTTGGTTAAGAATTAATTAGGCCCTATGAAAAGTAATTTTGAAGCACTGGAGAAAACATGTGAAGATAAACAGAAAAAAATCTTGGCTGTAGGAACAGGAGTGTTTTATTTCTGCTTTTATATTGAAACACAGCAAAAAATAAGGACAAAATGCTGTCTTTTTAAGTATCTTTTCTTTAAAAATATCACTAAAATTTATTTATACTATTGATTGCACATCACAAGGGGAAGCAGATTTCTTATTTTTAAGTATGTCCTATCCTCTTGTTCTTCCAGGCACCTTGGATGCTGTAAGTAGAAGTGACAAAACGTTTGGAAACTCTTGGTCAAGAATGGCCAGGATTTCAGATGAGAAATGGCAAAAGCAGTAAAAAAAAAAGGCAATAATCTGAAGATTTTATAGGTTTCATTGTCATTAACAATGTTAAATGGAAAGGAAGTGGGTAGATTAAATATGACTGAGTTTGCCACGTTTCCATCTGCTTTTATGTATCCAAACCAGAAAGCAGCCACCTGCTAATCAGAAGGGACACGTCTCATTTACAAATGCAATTAGTCTTTTTTAGTTAATTGTCTTAATTAGTTTTGAAATCTTTAAACATATGGGAAAACAGCAGAAGATCAAAAGATAATAGTTCTGCGAATGGAAGTCGCAAAAATATGATGAGTAATCGAGTGAGTTCGGGGCAAAATCACGAAAATTGCAGCATAAACAAGATTGTGGTAAAAATACTAATTAAGACCCAGCCAATCTAAATAAAACATCATCTAAACAAAACATATGCTAAAAACGGAAGAGGGAGAAAACCAGTGAAAATTATGTCCCCCATGCCTTAAAACCTTCCTTTACATACCACACATTGCCATTAAAGGCCACAATAAGGGAGTTTCTAGATTTTCTTGACATTTTCCCTCCTTTTTTTTTTAGTTTGTTTTTGTCTCTACAACTGTGAGCACGGCAAAATGCATCCATGGAATCTGTACCAAAAAAAAGAGAGGAGATTGATGCTTTGCAGTCTGCCTTTGGAAGCAGAGTTTTGTGGTTGGGACAGGAATGGATTCATTTGTCAGCACTGGTTTTCACCTGCTGGTTGTTGGGAGCAGTTTTGGTTTAGTTCTGCTCAGTGATATTCCTGCCCTTTTGTAAATTCCTTGAGCAACTTCAGTGAAATCCCTGGAGAATCCCTGATTCTCTAGGTGGTTTGCATTGCTGTGATGTATCCATCTAAAAGTTAATTTCCACTCCATTCTTCAATTTCCTTGGAATTTCTCTTTTGTTTCACCCCTTCCTTCTGCAAATCTGTGCTTCCAGGGTAAAATCCTCCCAGGGCCAAGAACCCAGAGGACGGGTGGGTGATACTTTGGAATGTGCTGGAAGCTTTTTTGCTGCTTGGCATTGCAGGGAGCACACACAACTTCAGCCTTTCCCAGCTGGAATGTTTGTGCAGCCCACAGCTTGAGGGTTTTTTGGCTGCATCCATATGAAATGTGCTGCTTCTTAAAAAAATTCCTACAAAAATGCTGCTTCATGCAGCAGAGCAATAGTGTCATTTCTCAGGTGGGTTGGCACAAATGTGTGTGTTTAGTGGAATTCAGGGTGTGCCTGGGCAGGCACAGGTCCCATTTCCCAGCATGGATGTGCAGCCTTGTTTCCTTAGGAAAGGGGAGCACACAGGTGGCCTGCAAGGCATCTGGAATGTCAGGGAACGAGTGGCTTTTAGCATGAAACAGACTTTTGGGATAAAGATGAGGAAGAGTGACTTTTAATTAAAAATCCTCTCAGCTTATCTTCTCACTCAGGGGAACACGATTTTTCAACCATTAAAAGCAACTGGAGCATTACATTTTTTATTTTTTTTTATTTTTTTTTAATTTCTGGAAGGAGAAATAGTTCCTAACAGAGTGAGGCTTACACTGTGCAGTTCAGAAAATTCCAATGTGCTCCCAAACTTGCCCTGCATGTGTTGCATTGCTGTGTAGAGGATGCAGTTTCTCCATTCAGCTCATGCTAAAGGGGGAGTCAACCACCAGCTGATGCAATTCCCAGGGAATTGCAGGGAACCTTTGGAAAAAGGCCTCAGCTTGAAAAGGAATGACAAAACAGGGTGAAGCCTGGGTGTTTGTGCCAAATTAACATTTCTGGAGTGCCCAGCACAGTGGTTCACCTGCTCTGTTGTCAGAATCGCTCTGCGTAGATAAGTCAAAGATTGGCAGTTATTTGCAAGTTGTCAATAAATTGATAAACTGATGGAAAATTAATGAATTTAGCAGATTTTTTTTTTCACCTGTGGTGCTGTTCAGGCTGCTGTGAGAGGCTGGAAAATGAAAACACTGAACTGCAGAGAACTTTTTGTTCTTTTATGATATTTGTGATGCTGCTCAGAGATATTATAGATTCTCCATTCTTTTTGCCTTAAGTAGTATGTGTTTTGTACTCATATTATTGTTGCTTTGCTTTGTAGTTACAACAAAAAATCAGGGCCTGTATCAGACAGCAAATTAACTTTTTTTTCCTCTATATACCATATTTATTTTGTAATGGATAGAAGAGAAAAAAGAGAGGTAAATAACCCCACAGATCTCTCCTTTACTTCAATTACTAAAGAAAAAGAGAATCAGAGCAGGTGTTTGAAAAACCCTGCCATATAAAGATTTCCACTTTCTTTGGGGAAGCAAGAACACTGAAGGGAATGTACAATTCCTGGTTTCCTCTGGAAACAGTAACACTGCCCTTCCTCTAATCCTTTTGACCTGCTATTGTTAAGGCTGCTTCTAAACAGAAATAGAAACCACATGCTGTCAGTCAGGGCATCCTTAATTTCTCACCCTGAGGAAAATAAAACTCAATTCTTCGTGGAAGAGCTCATAATTCTTCTTTTTTTCTTGCAGCTGAGAGGGATCGTAATGGAAAGCGACACTGAAAAATCACAGGTGGGCAAGAGTTGTGGCAACACCTTCCAGAGCTGAAAAATATCCACCCAAGAGGTAAAAGTGTGTGGCTTTGATGGTTTTTTTGCTTTTTTTGAGGGTTGAGTTGGGCTTTTTTTTCTGTGCTCCTACAAACAGCCCCTTTATTCCATGTGAACTCCATTCCAATGAAGGGGAAATGAACTGGCCCTTAGAAATTAGAGAAATTGTGGGCCGGAGAGGAGAATCTGTCTCAACAAACAGCTCTTTTTAAAGCATCTCAGAGCCCTGGGAGCAGTGGGGATGTTCAGTCAGGCTGTCAGAGGGACTGTAGGCCAGAGAAAACTCCCTAAAATGTCTTTAGCAGAGATGTGAGAACTCCAGAAACATTAGTTTGCACAAGGAAATCTTTCCCCTTTATGCAGTTTGACTTGTAAATGTAGACAGAGACTAAATAAATTCCAGTTTGTAGAACTGGGCATCTTCATAAATTAATTTTAATTACATATGTAGGTATCAGCAACAGAAAAGGGAATGATGAAGGAGAAAAGCAATTTTTAGAGAAGTCCTGATGGGTTTAGATGTCTTGAAAGATGCTGTCCAAGCTAGAACAAAATCAGAATTCAGGTTGCATGTATTCATAAATACTCAATTAGAAGGGCTCATGTGCCTCTAGAAGATAACCTGATTCTAGAAAAAATAAAAAGAGATTGTGACTATTGCTTTTTAAGAGCTAATTGATATTGTTGCCAGTTTCTTAACCTTTTGGTCCCTTTATCTGGGGATAACAGTTACAACTGTCACTGTGCCTTGGGCCCTCTTTTATGCTCAGGCAGTTTTGATTCTGTAAAAGGATGGGCTGCACAAACATCTCTCAGGGTTGGGTTAGGTATTAATGAACCTGCTGCTGGGTTGGGGACTGCAACCAATCACCTTTATTGATCCTCTAGGGCTCTATTATTTTTTTTTTTTCTTTTTTATTATATATCTTCCATTAGTGAGCCTAAGGTAAGATACTATCTCTTGGATAATGGATTGCCATCCCAAATATCAAGCAATTGGAGTGATGGATTTCCATCCCATGACAAGTCAGGACCAATTGCTCCAGGGGTCAGGACAGAACTGGTGGTGCAGTCCCAGTTCAGAACAGCACAGAGATTATATGAAGCCTTCTGTTTCTGTGAAGTTCCTCGTTTGCCCCCAAAGTTCCTGATTTATAGTAAATAAATGTGTCTGGATGCTTCACAATACTTGAGTGTTTAAAAAACATCAATGAAAATTGAATATGACTGAATTTTTTTCCGAGTTACCTGGAAGCATGTGGATACTGAAGTGATTGGTCCTTGCTTCTTTTTGGAGTGATAGATAAGGACAACTGATCAGGGATCCTTTCGCTTGTTTGGATCCTTATCCATGGGTTTGGTTATGAGGAAATGCACCTCAACTCCGAGATCAGGTTTTCCCCTAAAGAAAAGTAAAGCCAGGTGGGTGTCTGTAGGAAGACGCTCTGCTGCAGATGCTTGATATTTTCAATGTTTAAACCACAGAGAGCAGATACTCAGGTGCAAACTCATGTCTGGGTGCGCTGGTCCCACTGGAGACTCAGGATTGGGTGTCTCATACCTCAAGCTTAGAGTGAGTGTGTGTGTTTGTTTATATGAAGTGGAAGGCTGTCACTAAGAATGACTGAAACATTCACTACCACTGAGAAATGGCCTAAAGAAAGTATTTTGAGAGATCCCAGCTTGTGTATGCCCCCCAAAAAACACCTTTTGTCTAGAGAAATCACATATTAAAAATCACAAACCAAACAAATTGCAAACCATTGCGGATTTTTGAGCTCAAAATAGATAACACGCTCTCCCTGCAAGCACCCACGAGGCAGGAGGTGAGCTGAGCGCCTCCGACGAGGCGGGGAACGTTACCCGAGCGCCGCGCGGGCTCGAGGGGGCATCGTCAGCGCACGGCATCCCCCGGCATCCTCAGCATCCCCCGGCATCCTCAGCATCCCCAGCTGCTCTGTGACTGATTGCAGCGTGTCAAACACACATTTCAAACACGTTCACCCTTGTGCATCGTGTGGTAATTACGGCTGGCTCCCAAGGACCGATATATCAGGTGTGAGTCCGTCGGAGCGCGAGGTGTTTGGGGTGTGGGTTTTTTTCCCACTGGGATATGCACGACTGGCAAAAGTTGTCTTGAAAGGGACTCGAGCTCCTGAGTGCCACAGCTTCAGCAAGCCCAGCATCCATAATGCAGGAGAGCGCTCACACGTAATTGGCTCGAGCGGAGCATTCGGAGCTGGTGTGTGTTATTCCCTTTTGCCCAACCAGAGGTGTGCCCCTGTGTGTTTGCACGCCCAGAGCGCTCTCCACACTGTTTATTTTTAACCACTGATTATTTCTGCCCCCCCTCCCCAACCTTCCCCTGCCTGGTGCTGTTGTTTCACTTTTCAGGTGACTGACAAGGAGCGTTTTTCCCAGCAGCAGTGAACAGCCTGGCACTGTCCCTGGCACAGCCCTGGCAGACAAAGGGCTTTGTGCTGCCTGCTCCTGCTCACAGCTCCGCGTGGCACACGGGAGAAGGGCTATCTTTAATCTGAGCTGCTCTGGAAATCAAAGGGGGTGGATTAAAACAAGAGCAGTGACTGATTTCCGTGGGAGATCGCTTTCCTGTTTCATTTGATATAACGAACAGGATAATCAAAGTGAAGTTAGAAGCCCCATGTACCTTTTTTCCAGCAATTTTTGTGATGTCAGTTCACAAGGTGTTATAATAATGGATCGCGTGTGATAACGATTTTAGAAAGTTTCCCTTTTTTACCCTTGGAATAATTTACATGTAGCTGCTGTGGTGAGGTGTATGGCATATGAGTCACCAGGCTTGCAGTTCAACATGTTAAACCTGATTAAATCTGCAGCTGTTTGTTTCTTTGCATTCTTTTGATCTTTGCTAAAAATAGCTGCGGTGCCTTCATAAGGACCGAGTTTCAGAGGTGTGGTGAGATGCTGCTTTAAAATTGGATTAGAACAGCAAAAATCTGGTCCATTCTCAGAGAAAAGAGCATCAAGAGGAAGACTCACCAGGCTTGGCCGGGCTGTGAGGTGCAAGCTCCTGACTCAGGGATTGCTCTGCACGCTCTCAGCCAGCAAGGGCGGGTGGGCTGTCCCTGGGGCTTCCCTGGCTGCTCCACATCAAGGTCTCCCTTTTCATGCCCAGCCCTGTTCAGGGGTGGCCCAGGAGCCACCTCCTGGTGCAGTGGCCAGAGGGAATGTGACAGAAAGATTCCCTGGGCTGGCACCAGCGCAGTGACCCCGGGTCCCCCCCCCAACCCTGATGGAGCTGGCACCGTGTGAGAGCACAGGGAGTGCTTTAATGGGAAGGGGAGTGTTGAGTCCTTCACTGGCAGCACCTCCATTCCAGTGAAATGTGCTTCTCTAATGTGTTTTAGATAAGTTAGCAATTTTTTTCCCCCTTTTTCTTCCTTAAAATGAGGTTAAGGTGGCAGTGCAGGGTCTCAGCTTGCTCCTCGCTGTCTATCCCTGCACTCCCCTTGAATCCACGTGGGATGGGGATACTCAGCTCTGCATTGCTGCTATTTCTCACTTTAATGACCCTGGTAAATCTTTAATGATTGCCATCGCTGTCAGCAGGGCACAAAGGGCCCTCATCTGTCTTGATGCAACCTGAGAAAACATGCTCGCAGATGTCAGCTAACATAATGGCACTGGTGGTGGAGCACTTGGAGTTTTATGGGCACCCACCTCTTCCCTCAAAAAGCAGCACAGGAATTCCACTCATAATCATTATAATCACTTAAAACCCCCTAAATGTCGATGTCTTGGGTTTTGTTTTGATTAAGTAGGGCAGCACATTCCAGAGAAAAAGAATTGGGACAGACACTTCACAGGAATGGGCCTCATCATTTCAGTATTCCAGAGCACCTGAGATATCAACTGTCATTTTAAAATAGACATTTCAAAGTGCAAGATTTTCATCCAATACTTGCTTGAAAGTCTGTGTTAGAGGAATTCATTTAACATTAGAACAAAGATTTTCTCACCACTTAGACATTGTCCCATCACGAGTGATTTCTCTATCACAGCATAGCCTTTAAGGCATAATTCTCTCAAATTATGGCTTGTGTTAGCAACCCTGAGAGTTAGAAACTGGATCTACAGATCTATTTTCATTAATAGCTGTTGCCTGCTTAATTCACTGAGCAGCACAGAGAAAATGTAGCCCCGTGGGTCAACATCAATGGATTCAATGAGGTCTTCACCCTCTAAAAATGTCATTAGTGGGAGTGAGAGCTGGCTGTGGGCCCTGGTGTTTGCTATGGCTCTCTGGAGAGCATAATTCTGACACAGAGGCGCTCAGGCTTGCTTGGGGCAGCTCCCACCCATTGTTCCATTGTCTACCACCCTTGTTCCCCCCTTGAGCCAACTCTGGTCTTTAAGTGAGTTCTCTTCCCCCCAGAAGTTGCCCCCACATAGTTTTTCATGCCTGGTTGCAAGGCTCAAACTCAGTTTGCAGGTTGATTTAGACAGTGAGAAGGTTTTTATGGTCGTCTGCAAAGCAGGGACTTGCTGGTACTTCTGCTTAGTGGTGGAGTGTGGGATCAAGTTAATCTGTTTCCTGGAGCTGGGTGTTTTATTTCCCTACAATGATATACTCAGCTACATATTAAAGTCTAGTTTTTTCTTGCTTTTCACAGAAATTTCAAGATGCTCTAAACCTGGTCAGTAAAATGTGGGTTTATATAAGAACCCTCCTTCTTGTGCTGTTCTTCGAAATAGAGGAAATTGAGAACTTTTTTGCTGAATGGGGCAGTTAGGATTTGAATCCATATAACATCCAGAGCATGAGATTAGGGAAGGCTGGACAACCTAGAAAAACACTATGGAATCTTATTTAAAAAAAAAAAACTAAAAAAGATTCAAGCTCTACTGGATACTCTAGGTCATTGTTTTATTCATAAACTGTATCTTCATAGCAGATTTTTATTACATTTGTATGCTCACCTAACTTCACAGTCTCTTTTGATTTTGATTTTGTCTGCATTTATTTTCCACTTCTAAGACATTTGATCTATGTTTTCCCCTAGACCTCTGCCTCTTGGTATAGATTACTAGAAAGGAGCTCAATTACAATTTTCTCTCTGATGTGGATATTTCTTTATTGAAGGTTGTACAAAGGCGTCCTTCCTCAAGCTCCATTTCAAACAGGGCTTCAAATACAAACTAAAAAATAAATAAATAAATAAATAGCTAATTTGAGTAGGCCAAGACATGCTTAATTTCAGCTTTCATGGCAATGTGCTTGATACAATGTCAACAGCAAATACTCACAATCTTCCCTGCTACCTAACTTGAGGTCTTCTACTTTTCTACTTGTGGGTTTTATGTACAGCTCCTTAAAAAAACCCCCAAGATCTGGAAGAATGTATCATAGTACTGGATTCAGCTGTAATTTGAGGATGCAGAATTCCTCTGTTAAATATGCATTTTTTTCCCCCTTGGATGTGGGATTTCCTGTTGGCATTTCGTGTTTTCCTCCTGCAAATAAACACATCACAGAACTTTACAGCCTGTGATGGGGCAATATGAGAGTATTCTTCCGGGAATATATTTTTTTACATGTTTTACTATAAACTGTGTAATCGTTCCTTAGTTAAAATCTTCACTTAAAAGTATTTTAAGCCTCTTTGGCAGATGTGGATTTATAGAAAGACTGTTCACCCTGCATTTACAGCACTTACTGTGATTGCTGGGTGAGTTCTGTGAGAATTTATGAGCAACCATATTAATTAGCTGGGTTATACATTTTATTAGATATCATTTTCCAGCCGTATCATGCTTGGAATTTGAAAGGCAAAAATTGACCTGCTTGGGGTTTATTCCACAGTCAAGGCTGTGGAAGTTCAGTCTTTCCCTGCAGGAATGTTTTTAAGTAAGGATATGATTGTTTGTATCCCACATGTTTCAGCCTCTCTCAGGTGCGACCTCATGTCCATGATTCTGCTTTAAGTTGTATTTTCTTATGTGTCTTAGAAGATAATGAGGGTTATGCCCACTTGCACAAGAGATGTGGTTGGCCCAGCATCTTTGTAATCATTGTATAGATAGATCTGAGAAGAAGAGTGAAATTGTCCAAATTGCATTCTTTATTGTCTGGTTTATGAGGTTTTAAATCAGGGAATATGCTAAGTCTTCCCTGTTTTCCCCCAGGTCTTCTCAATGGCTGGTTTTGTGCTTCCTAGAGCAAAGGTTTTTGTTGTTATTATTTTTGTTAAAACAAGAAAGGCTTTTCAGTATCTCACCTTTAAGATAGCTTGGGGAAATGTTCCTTTTGATCTTCATTCGTTTTTTTACCCTTATGTAAACTTGAATTCACACTCCATCTCTTGCTGGCAATCTGCCCTGTCCTTCTGAACTCTCATTTATTTGTCTCCCTTTCACTCTTATCTTCTGGTTCCTTTCTCAGTAAAATTAACAAGCTCTTCCTTACACCAGCAGCTGAATTTGGTCCACTGACTGATCCAAATGTGCTGTTTTGTGTCTGCATGTGCTTTGTGTCTGGAATGAGTTCTGCTTTAGCATTGCAATTACCATTATAGCTGATTAGAAAATCAAATTTTTTCATTTAGAGTGTTTCATAAAAAACAAGTTTCTAGAAGAAGCTTCCATTGAACATTGTTTCCATTTTCTCCGTGAAAGGCTGCAAGCAAACGTTTGGAGTTTTTTAGCATTTTGTTGAGACTTTGGTACCAAAAAAAGAAGAGAAAACCGCATTAGTTGAATTTTTTTTATCTATAGAAGTCATATGAGTGTAAAAATAGTCTTATATACCAAAATACCCTGGTTTTATATATATTTTTATGGTGCTGGAAGAAGTTACTGCAATATAGAAGTCAGTATTGTATTATATGACGTCATAAAGGGTAAGGGTAGTGTCTTTGTGATTTTGGTTTTCCTACAGGAACATGTCACAGGAAAACTCATGTCAATAATGTCCTGCTCCTGTATTTCAGCTCTTTGCAGTGACTCGTTACTGTCAGACCTGAGATTGTACATCCCAAATCAAGAGCGATATTTGACAATACCGCATTTGAAAAGAGAGTGGATTTTGCTAGTCTTGATCCCTGCAGTGGTATAAACGAAATAATGGAGATCATCTGGTGATCTGGCAGAGGGAAGATCCTTTCTTACAAGGAATTTGGTGTCAGACCCGGGAGGGTGTCTCGTCTTTCCTGTCCACACTGCTCCTTGCACGGTGATAAAAATAGGAGTACTGCTATTCCTGAGTCACTCCAACTCCCTGCAGAAGATAATGAAGTGTTCTCACTTCCCCAGCTGATCAAAAGGAAGCGCTGCCCTGGCCTGTGCTTGCTGAGAGCCAGGACACGCTGCACCCCAGCTTTATCTGAGCCTGGGGGGGTGAAAGCCCTGATTTCATCCTGAACACAGCACTGCCACACTCTGAAGAATAAAAAAACCAAACCCAGCAACCTTGTACACTCTTCCTTTCTGTCTCTGAGCCGAGCACATTATGTACATATTGTGCAAACTGTCAGTGCAGCCTTACCGGTGCCATTACTGCAGCCACTGCTTGCTGCTTGCCTGTTTATTTTCCATAAAATTGAACACCCACGGGAGTCATCGCAACACAAACCCTGGCGTTGTCAGCCTTCAGATGATGCTTTGTCTCTCCCCGGGCTTTGTCACGTTCAGAAAGCTGTGCAAACATCCGTCAGTTCTCACGGCATCGCCGCTGGAAGCCACAGCGAGGAATTTCTGGCCCCTCTGGCGGGTGGGAAGATGAGGCAGGGTGGGAAAGGGCCCTGCCGAAGGTCGTGTGCCCAGCGGCGTCACAAACTGCATCAGAACTCGTGACTTGGCTCTTAAACGCCAGCTGGGGTTTTGGGGTTTGTTTTTTGCTTTGTTCTGTTTTTCTCCTTCAAAATCGGAGTGGTTTGGGATGAAGTAGGTTGGAGTGACTGAGTTGTCTTCAAAATAAATAACTGGGCAATCTGCCATGCACTACTCAGTACCAATTCATATTGGATCATTATGCTTTTCCTGTAGCCTAATATTGTGTATTTAGCTCTCATGCTGCAGTAGAACTTTGTAACCAAACAGGTAGGAAACTCTTTGGTCTCTATCCCAAATTTCAGTTATCCATGTCCTGGAACAGCGCAGCTTCGTTTGCAGTGACTGTTCCAGAAAGACCCCACGATAATTCCTGATAGTCCAGTTTGGATGTGGAGAGCTCTGTGTGCTGCCTTCAGCTTTCCCTCAGGTGTCCTGTGTGACCCCAGGGAAGTCATTTCTTGCCTTCTGCCTTGTTTTCCATATCTGAGACAGGACAAGAATGATTCCCTTCCTTGGAGGGCCTGGCTGAGGGTCTCAGATGCTCTGATCAAGAGGTGAATAACTTGAAAAATCCATTTAGAGTTTCTTCAAGGAAAATAAACCAGGAAATGAGGAATATGCTGCACAATATAATGCCAGCACCTCTCTGTGTCTGCTATTTTTTCCTCACTTTTATGTCATCCCACAGAGGACTGTGAAGACTTACCTCATCTCCCTGGCCAGGATGTTCTAGATCTCTGCCTGCATCCTACTGGTATGTGACTCTTTAATGTTGCAGTTTTGAACTAAATACCATCTTTTTCTTTTTTTTTTTTTTCTTTTTTTATGCCATTCAGACCGGTGAAATCTGCTTCTGTAATTCAGCAACAAAAGCAAGATCTGCCAAATTATTCAAGAATAATTAGAACAGATGGCAAAATATGGCATCTCAAACCTTCCAGAAACATTTAACATCCTGATTACACTTCACAAAATAAATGCTGACTGAGATAAGTGCAGTAAGGCACTTTTTATAAGTGTATTGACAGTTTTTTGTTTCCCACAGGCAGAATTATGCTTTAGTTACATTAGTAGAGACATTGTCATGTAAATTTAAGGCAAATTTCACAAACTAAGACAATACAGATAGTAGCACCTGCATTCTTTATTTTCCAATTGTTTGCATGACCACCAAGTGAGAAGTAATCTGTCACAAGTGAGTTTGTTCTTTTATGTGTTGTTTCTTTTTTTTCCCACTGTAATAATTTTTAGTTCTTTCAGTCCAAAACCCTGATGGAAATGTCTGACCAAGTGAATTTGCTTGTGAGGAGCTGAATCACACCCTGCAACCTGAAGGGGCTTTTTGGTCCCTTCTCAGGTCTTTCCAACCTCCTGCTGCGAGGTGAAAGTCGATCAGCACCCGTGGAGAGGCTCTCCATCCCTGCACGGCCAGAAATGGCCTTTTTCATCCTGATTTGGAGGGCATTTCAGCTTGCCAAGAGTTTAAAGCTGTAAAATAGGAGGAGGAAGGGAAGAAAAAGGGGTTTTTTCTGCCATTTTAATGGTTTAAAGCTCACTTCAGTAACGTTTTCAGGCTTATGGGGTGAGGCAGTGGTAGGAATTCCCAAGCTGAGTGGTGAGAGAAAATGAGAAAGAGGAAGATGAGGTTTTTACTTCACTGCTGACTATTAGGAACTGCAGTTCTGGGGAAAGTGAACGACACAAGATCTACCACAAAGAGTGCTGGTGCTGTCAGCAATAGAGAGATTCCATTCGTTTCAGTGCACTTTCAATCAGGCAGTGCAGAAGAAAACCCGTTTTATTTGTAGGATAGATGTAGGTGAAAAGATAAATTCTGCCTTCTGCTGACTCCTGTTTGTGGAGTTGAGGAAATCAGGCCTTCAGCAGCATTTAAACTGTAGAGGCAGATTTTAGTTATTAAGTCCCAGGGGTAAAGAAGGGGGGGGAAAAGTCATAAATTGGCAGTTCAAAAATGATGGGGAAATCTCTTGTGTTTTGAAGAGCTGGGTTGTAGGATATTGGCACCGTGGGTGGAGCCAACAGCTACTTCCTTCTCATGATGGGGAGCACTGAAAGTGGAGATTATGGCAATTTTATTTTTTTAAGGTTTCAGGAGCCTTAAAGGTTGTTGATAAGTTGAATAGTGTAAGTGAATAGTTTAATTTATCTTTCTTGATGTAAATAGATAACCTGGTAAAATCAGCCAAAGGCAGAACATTATCAACCTAAAGTTCAGAGCTTTAGTGATGAAAGAGGTGGCAGTGATCAACTTAATGCAGGAGCTGTGGAGGGGAGGAGACACCAATTTTAACTAATTTTTAGTTCTTCTCTTATTCTGGTGGTGCTTTTGCTAATTTTGGCTGATTCCTGAGGCGGTGTGCTGCTCCAGAGCTACCCTTCCCTGGAGAGAGGCCATTGGAAAATGAAAAGTTGCCAGAGGGAATCTTGTTGCAGGAATGTGTTACTTTGGGTGATATTTTCAGGCAGAAAATTTAAGTCTTGAAACGAACACGGAGTGAAATGGGAACAAGGGAGGGTTAAACTTTCTGTAGGGGAGTTTCTAGGCACACCTCGAGCTTCAGGCACCACCCCAGGAATTGCAGAGTGTCCGCATGGAATATGCAGTGCTAAACACAGAAGAGCTGCTCACAGAAAGTGGGGCAGCGAAGTTACCTCTGGCAGGGCAGCAAAAGCACATTTCCCAGGCACATCAGAGCCCCCTGTGCTCCCAGTTTTCTCTGAATCCAGGACAGCCATCCAGCTGGAAGCACAACCCAGATCTCCCACATCCCAGGCAGGGCCTTTATCAGCAGCAGCTCAAAAGCTGCTGTGCTGGTGTGAGGTGACCCCTCAGTCAAGTGTCAGAACTTTGAAATGGTTTTCTTAAAACAGCACCTTTCTTTTCTGATATTTTGGGAGATGTAGGGACAGAAATGAGTTGCTGCAGGCTGATTGTTCCAGTGGCTGACAAGCTGGGGAGGCAGTAAAGGACAGGAGGCACCTTTGGTGTCCACCTGTACAACCACACACATGGGAGGGAGCAGAGGAGCTGTCAAAGCTTTCTGCTGCCCTGGCAGCTAAAAGAGAGGTGGAGGTTCTGGTCTCAAGCTGGAATATTCTGAGAAACTCACGTAATGAACTGATTTCAGAAGAAAATTTCTCAATGGAGAGGATATAATAACCCCTGAACCCATTTTCCTAATTGTTTTGGGAGTGCTCAGCAGCTTGCACAGCTTGGAATTTGTAGTGTCCTGGGTGGAGAAATTGCTAAGAATCCTCATCAGCAGGGATACCTCTGTTATATTCACTTCTTTAGTTGGTAAAGTTGACTTAGCTAACACTGGGTTCCAGGGTTAGGTGTAGCAACTGATGTGGGAGAGAGCTGATGTTGCAGAAAGGCTCAGAGGAGCCAGAGGAATGGCAGGGAGGAAGTCTCATCCACTTTTGAAGCTGGATTTTCACGTGTGTGAGCAAGGTCCCTTCGTGCTGTCCTGGGGCTACCCAGAGATGCTCTGGCACGAGGGCAGGTACAAAGTCATGGCATTTCTGGGGCTTGGGCTGGAAGAAGCTCGTGTGAGAAGAGGTTCAGGTGGTGTTAGCAGGAGGGAGGGTGGAAGCTCTCATGAGACTGCTGTTAGACATATGGACAGCCAGAGAGAAATCGCTCCTCTCTGTCAGTGGTCAGTACAAAATCCAAGGCTGCTTGTGTGAGGGGACTGAGAGACACAGAGGGAGAAATTCCCCCATAGGTGCACTGAGATGAACCTCACTGCGTTTCACTTCTCTGTTATTTAACTTTAGGTGACTAAATGGATGCTGAAATAATGGAAAATGTGTGGTAGGAAAGCTGACACCTCTAACTGCACGTGGGGTTTGCAGTGTAACAGCTTGGTTACGCTGAGCCTGGTCCCAGTGGTGAGTCTCAGGCTCTGGAGACACCGTGTGAAATGGTTTGCTGTAGACACAAAGAAGGCTGTCAGGTGGGGTTATTATTCTTTGACGGTGTTTAATTATTGTTTTATCGTGAAAACTGCTCACATTGTTTCCTGAAACCCAGAGTGAGTCAAGACAGCTGTCAAAGTACCATCACCTTTACATTTCACCAGCTCACCATAATAAAATTGCCTGGCCCTTAATACCTTAAAAGAGTAGCGAAATGAAATTTAGCTTTCAAAGAAAATAAGTGCAGGTTCGAAACGGGGACAGGATTTCGTGCTGCTAAGTGGATTATACTTCTGTCAGGGTACTCCAGATTTTACAGACAGCAAATCTGAATTTAACATACGGCCCCAGCCCTAGGCCAGGGTCCTGTTTGAATGATTCCAGGCTTGTACGTGGAAAGCTGTGCTCCAAACATGAATCCAATTACCAGCTGCAGTCAGGCAATTGAAGGGCTACAGAAGAAATACTCTGAGAGACTGGGGGGTGGGAGGGGAGGGAAGCAGGGGGAGGAGTGGGGAGAGGGCTGTGATTTGTGTGGTAATCAAGAAGAGAAGGTCAATTGTAATAGAACAGGCTGGTTTAGAAGACAAAGCTAATGCAGGATGCCTTCCCCTCTGTTGAGGGATGCTATCAATAGACCCACTGCTTTCATTACCAAAAATGTCACTAACTGGCAGGATGAATGCAGGCAGGGAAAGAAGGGCTTTGGGTGAATCAGGTGATTAAAACCTGGACTGCAGAGGAGCAATGAGCAAACGCCAGGCATGACCTGAGCAGGAACTCAAGTGCAGGAAGGAGGAATGGCAAAGGTGCAGCAGTGCACACACACAGAGGCAGCTGCTTCTGACTGATGACACTGAATGGGCTTTCCTGCCTGTTTCCTGCTGCTGTGAGGCACTGAGTAGAACCCCCAGAAATGCCTGCTGTCCCCAGAAAGCACTCGGGTTTGTTAACAGTCTTACTGCGATTCAGGCAGCTAGCACTCTGCTTTTCTAGAGGCTGCAGGACTAGAAACGATACCTATTGATCACCCTGTGTGGTGACTGTAGCTGTCCAGAGCCTGGTTTGGAGTGCCTGCTGTGTCAGTGCAGAAATGCACCCCCCATGACACATTTCAGCTCAGTTACTGACAGCAGCCCGGGCAGCTGACACCCACATTCCCACAAAATTGCTGACTTTCCTTATCCCTTCTTCATCTCACAAGGGGAGGACTTTGGAAAAATCTGGGGGTCTGTTTTCTGCTAGGGTTGCAAAATATCGGTTAAGCCTTCCAGTGCATTCCCCCAGCCTGCAGGTCAGCCTATAAATCAGCAAGAAAAAGGGTTTGGGTACTTATGTTTGCTTTAGTGCTGTTTGCATGGTGTTATATGTGATTCTTGGGACGTGGCGAATGAGCTAATGCTTCCATCAATTTAAAATACTGGCACTTATCAATTACAAGAATTGATTGTCACAAGGCTTCCAGGGAGGTGAGTACTCAATTTGTGGTCGAAAGAAATGCTATGGATTTCCTCAGCTATGTCCGAGATTTTAATCGTGCCTTTCACAATCCAAGGTGCTGCAAAACAAACTTTGAGGGAGAACACAGAAAAACCCACAGGCTTTGTTGGAAACATCCACGTTCTCATTTCAAAAGACACCAACTTTTAAAAAATCAGAGCATCAGAAGCTATGATGGGACGTCAAAAGCTATTTATTCTATAAAAGCGTATGGTGTTAATGCACCCATCAGTGCTGATAAATCCATCATGGCTTAATCTGGTGTGCTCGGTGTGGTAACAGGACCAGGAGCAGCCATCTGCTTGCAGTGTTTGATGGCTGCTTCCCTGCACAAACACAGTCCTGCTTCCAGCACTTAGGAGTGATTAGCTGTAACTTATGGAGCTGGCTGTGACATTCCCACCGAGTAATTACCGGGGGAAGCACTCGCGGGAGCATCTCCACACGGGGGCAAATCGTCAGCAACTGCATTTGTGACAAGTTTAGGGTCTAGCAAATCTCCCCACACGTGTGCCATAAGGGAAAGAAAGAAGGGCAGAGCACAATCTGTAAAGGACGGGGATGCCTGTGACAGATATTTTCCAAAGCCTGCCCCGCACAAGCTTGGAAAAGCCTGATTTCCTATCCCTCCGAGCCCCCAAGGCAAAACAGTCCTTGATTAAAAAAGGGGGGGAAAATTGTAATTGCTCTTTCTCTCGCATTCCTAGCTCAGTAATTTATTTTTTCCAGTAGCTGCACAGGCTCGGGGATGGGGGCTTTGTGCTGTGACTCCCCTCATCAGGTGGCGGTGGGGCTGAGGCACATCCATGACAAAAGCTTCTGTCCTCCTGCTTTAAGAGGCTATTTTATTTTATTTAGTGTGTTAAAAGGGGTTAGTTCTCCAAAGCCTGTCACGAAATAGTCCTAAAACTGAACCTCCCTGCATCCCTACCCTGTCTTTGAACTTGACTCACCCAATTGTTTGTTTATAGAGGGGCGGATTAAACGTGCAGTGAAAGAGAGTTGATTCAGCAGCACAGACTGAGATATTCTCAACGACTCCAAGCAGCAGTTTTTGTCCTATTTTAAGTTCTTAGGGGGGATTTGAGGTTTTCTTAGAACTACTTATGGTATTTTGAGCAATTTTCTTTCTGATGAGCTGCAGCTATTACCCTTCTCCTTTTGTGGCATTTGATTACCTTCTCTCCCTCTGGCCAAAGACCTCAATTCTACTCTTTTCCCACCTCCTCTCACTCTAAGGGGTGCAGAAACTTTTGCTTTTGCCATCCTCTCTGCCATGGCACCACTTATCCCCTCTCCATGCTTGCCAGCTCCTCAAGGAAAGGCACCAATCCACCTTTCCCCTCCTGAAGGGAGGAATGCAATGCCTGGGCACACAACACAGGCATGGGATAACTGAGATTTCAGGAACAGGTTTGCTTGGATATCTCTCCCTCAACAGAAGGACCCATCCAGTTTCAAATGTGGGCTTCCTCTTGGGGCCAAAAAGCAGGTCAGTGTGTGGGAAAACATCTCCAGAGGTGCAAGTGTGCAGTGTCAGTGGAACTCCAGATGTTCCTCATATCCCTTTGAAAATATCCCAGGAGGAAGGGGTTTGGTCCCAGCTTAGGATCTGCTGTGAGAACAACTGATTACAAAACAGGGAGAGGTGTTAAATAAAGTTTCCTGTGACAATAAGGCTCAGGTCCTGATTATAAATGAGTAACTGGATCCTTTTAAATCTACTTTCTGCCCCAGCATAGGCTTGTTTTCAGTATCCAGATGCATTTTTGTTACCTCGCAATCTTTTTGACTCTAAAGTTTAATTCATTTTACATATCTGGTGACAATTCACGTGTGATCAGGAAGAAATTACAAGATGGTTCCCCAGACCAGTCCTCATTCTGCCTTCTGGTAAGCTCTTTTTGATTCCAAGTCGAATTGTAATGGGACAATTTCCTTTCCATGCCATAACTTGTTGCAGCACTAATTACATCTTTGCTTTAAGAGCTGGAGCCACCACTACAGAGTGATTGGGTTGTTCTTTACCTTGAATGAGAAGTGGTGACTTTTGTTTGCTGCTGCTGTGGGCTGGATTTGTGCCAGAGTCATACAGCAAATTAAATATTATATATCTCCCATATAACCCTGGCTAATTTAGATCCAAAGTAATTGCTTCTTGAGTAATTGATTTACATCTATGGCCAATATTTCTGTGTGTCTTTTGTTGTTTTAATTATCTAATGATCTGATTGTGCAAGCAACAGAGGATAAAGGCTTCATGTTTATTTCATTTTGCATCACAGAAAGTCAACAATTTGAAAAGCAGAGGTTTGCAGTCCCAATTGCACAGGACCTTTTAACCTGGGCATCTCTTTGACCTGCACTACTCAACAATCAGGATATTTTTATGTCCCAGCACCACATATAAGAAACATCCTGTAATGTGTTGCGAGTAAATACTTAATTCCTCCATTTTATACGTGGTCACAGGATTTGCTTTTTGTCAAGGAATAAATTTGTAGCTTATTTTATTAACCAAGAGTGGAAAAAGACTGCCTGGGACTTTTGGTTGGCTTAATTTATTTCTTTTTTTTTCTTTTCTTTCCTTTTCCCTAGTAATACTATGATTTGATGCTGTTGGACTGTGCCTGTTTTGGAGGGCTGATTACAGCATTTGAGGACATGGGCTGCAATCAGTCCTTAGCTAATTACTTTAGCTAGTTCATTATTAATTTGCAATGCAACCTCTTCCAATCTAGCAAGTCGCTGTCTGTGCCATGCCAACGACAGTGAAAAATGAAGCAGAAAGGAGGGTGGGAGATGATGTTAGAGTTTTATTCCATCATTTCTGGCTCAGGATCTGTCTGGGGAAATCTTCCTGCTTGTCACCAGAGAGGGACTGAGGGTGGGAATCCAACTGCAGGTCACTCACTCCCCAGGAATTGTGTCAGCCTGGAAATGAGAGGGCAAAATGTTGGAAATGCCTTTGTGGAAACCCAAAATCCACGGCGTGTAGGAGTTGAAGGTGTGAGAGAGGACAGCTGGGATGAGAGAAGGGTGATGCTGATACCAAAAAACTTCCATGAAATACATGAACAGAAAGGAAACTGCTGTGACAATCTGTGCTATCAAAGGGATTGAAGAGGGTGTGCACCCTCAAGCACCCTCTCAATGACCTTATCTGAAATAATCTAAATTCTCACTGTGTCAGAGTTTATTGGAATCACTATTGAACAAACATTTCTGGAAGGAATTGGCGAGGCATTTGCTCCCACCAACATCCTAAATGATTCTTCTTATGTTTCTGCAAGGGGACAATGAGAATAAAATGTTGAGAGTTCTGCACCATTAGAGAATATTTGCAGGTAAAATTCAGTATATGGTTGTTAGAGTCACTGAATTTCATCAGATTCTTTCAGATTACGTTTTTGTTAAATAAGAGATTTGCTATTATTTCCCCCCTTTGTGCCCCTCTCCCTCTCTCTCACAGGCTGCAGTTTTTTTGCTGTTTGCACAGAAAGAAGGATCCAAGCGTAGTTTACACCAATATTGGACCTGTCAAAATGGCCCAGTGCAGGTTTTCCAGAGATGCCACATAGCCTTGCTGCTTTTTCATTTCTTTGGATTTCAAGCAGCTGCTTTTATGTTACTTTACTGCCACCAGAACTTCCTTCTCTATCCAATATAATGCCCCTGCCTGATGATTACAACCATATTGTCACCTATTTTATTGATGTTGAATTAACCACAGTTTTTAGTGATTATTATTATTATTATTTTGGTAAACCCTAAGTTTTTGTGCTGTTTTCCATTATTGTATATTGCACATATCGTTTTATAACCTTTACAAACTGCTTCCTTGGCTGTAAATTCCGTGAAATGTGGAGTTTAAAAAAAAAGGCGATTCTCATTTTATAGTCATTTGTTAGGTAATCAATTTAAAGGTCTTCTATACTGCCCTTTAAATGTGTAGGTGTAATTCCTATAAGCATTAATAGGATTTACATTTCCTATTTGCTGGAGACCATATCCTTTAATTTGCTTCTCAGTCTTTCAATACACAGGTAACAGGAATTTGGTGTAGAGTGAAAAACGACAGCATATTTGTAAGTATTTCCAATATTTGATTTTTACCAACTTTTCCTTAAAATTTATTCTGCTCAGAGAGGCATAAAAACATAATAGCACTGTTTTTATGGCATCTCCTTCCTGGTAACACGGAAAGTTTTATTCCATAGCGTAGTTTTATTTCATAACTAATACATTTAGAGGGTCATAAATCTGGCTCTCAGTATTGATTACCCACCCCAGGGAGAAAGACTCAGTGGATTAAAATGCTGAAGTGGGAATTTAGGGTCATCCCTGAGGGAGGGGCTGTCAGAGCAGGCAAATTAGAAGATGGCAAATAAGGAGGAAAGATGGGGCAGGAGGCATCCAGAGAAGGGTGAGCAAGCAAAGGACTGCAAACCAAACTCAAAACACCTCTGGGCATCCTGAAAACAGAACCCCAGAAGCTTCAAAAAGAAAAATTTTCGGAACACATCCTTAAAAATCCTGGATTAAAGAGAATTAGTTTCCCTCTCCAGCAAGTGGGCATGTCGGCCCTGACATCTGGAGGCTACTGCAGTATCTAGACTTTAGTATTTAAATAAAAAAGGGCAAAGTGGTGTTTTTCTGTAGTGGGGGATAAACTTTTGTGGTTCAGCTGCAGAGGCAGGGGTTTCCTGGGGGAGATTGAACTGTGGCAGATATTTGGGGGAGTGTGTGTGGGAGCAAACAGCAAAGTGAGCTTAGGTGCTGCTGAAATTGTACAGAGGCAATGTTCAACTCCATCACACAAGCAAGAATAAGAAATAGAGATTTCTACAGGCCCTGTTTAGTAAAAGACACTTGCAACATTCATCAGAACCCACCAACACAAATTCCCTGAAAGCCATAACATTTTTGTAGCGTAACAATTCCACAGTCATTTTCAGGCACTTTTATTTGATATCATAAATGGTTATTTAAGAATAGCTTACTTTTTTTTTGTGCACAGCCAAAAAAAAAAAAAAAAGGCATTTTCTAGCTGGCTTTTCCCTCCTTCCCTCAGAGCTTGACTGATCATTTCTTTCATCAGAGGTCATCTGTGCTCCTAAAAATGAAACCTGTGTGGCCGCTGTTTGTTCAGTTGTTGCATATTAGCTCCTCAGTGGTTAAAAAGATCTGAACAAATAAGAGGGCTTACCCTACATTATATTACCCTTTATTAGTAGGAAATTGAAGTCTAGAGATTATTATTAAGCCTCAGCCGCTGAAGGCTGCCCCTACTCGGATAAAGACCCCTCGAGCTGACCCTTGATCAAGCTGCATTAGGAGGGTTTTACCCTGGTTCCTAATTAAATAAACAGTGCTGATGGGATTATTGTCCCTCATAGCCATTTCATGACATCAGCTCCCCGTGGCACCCAGGGACAAAGGGAATCGGGTTCCTTTTGGGGACTCGGTGGTGAATTTGGGGCCATCCCTGGCCCCGCCTGCCCTGTTGTGTTTAACACTCCGGTGGATCGTGTGTCAAAGGGCTGCTCCTTGAAGCTTGGGCAGAATATGGACAAGGTTTCTATTAAAATGGAAACTTTGTGGGGTTTGCTTTCCAAATGGAGGAGAGGCAGTTTAATTTCTGCATTGGAAATACAGAAGGGAACAGCTCAGTGAGTCTGAGAAGCACAGACGTCTAAAAAGAGGGTGTTTGGGTAACTTTGGTGCCTTTCCACTGCTTAACTCGGATTTTTATTAAGAATGTATCTTTACAGACACAATTATTTACTTCAAGGTAGGAATAAGGTTAAGGTAAAGAACTCTTTAATTTCTGCAGTGTTTCAAATGGAAATTTCAATTGAAGGGAATCATCTCGCTGCCAACGTCACCTAAAAGTAAATAAATTCCAAGCGGAGTATTTATTCTTTTCTGGGAAAATAGTCAGCTCTGCTTTAAACAGATAGAGTTCACTGGAAACAAAATAGAGATGGATCTGGGGTTTATTTTGTTTTTCTGATTTTGGCTGTGCAAAGTCAGTGCTGAAGTTGACACAGAGCTGTGGTGAGATCAAAAGGTCCAACCTGGGTAACAGAAATTCTTGTCCCTCAGGATGACACAAAGGATCACCTCATCACTGTGCTATGGACTGCTCTGCCTTCCAGTCCTGAGCATGGACAACACACGAGCAGGAGCCAGAGAAATCAATGTGCATATAATCAAAATAAATAATCAGCTTTTCTTCCCAACGTTGTTGAATTTGGTTTTTTTTATCTTTGGTATCCTTGGGGAAAATACATGGCCCAGGGCCTTGGTTCTCCAACAAATAAAGGCCTTCAAGGCTTCAGCTTCATGAAGAAATACAAAGTAACACGAAAAAATTACTAATTTAGCTAATTAAGCTAATTAAGAAGGTGCCATTACTTTTTTTTGTTTGGTTGTTTCACAAATCAAATCTTTTATAACTTAAGTGAAATGAAGCTTGTTTGAATTAGAATACTTTCAAATTAAAACATTATCCAATTCAAATATGAAAATTTCTAGCAATGAAAAAATCTGCTTCCAGTTTTTGGCAGTTTGTTCCAGCTGCTAATTATCATCACCATAAAAGATTTTGTCACACCTTATTTTTCCTATCCATTACTTCTTCTTTTGCAATGGGCTTCACGAATTACTTTTCTTACACTTTTAAACTAATTAATTAATGAACCTCCTCATCAGTAGGACACCACCTGCAGCTCACAGGGAAATGCCACCACGTCCCTGCAGGTTGTCACTCACGGATTTTGACCCAACACCCTCACAAGTTTGTCCTGTTTATTCCTCCTTCCCATTCATCCTGACACCTCCTTTTCCAATAATCCACGGTGTGAGAGAGGGCAGAGGCTCCCTGGCTGCTCTCCCTCTTCCAGAATATGTATTTTATTGGCCTTTAAATTTAAAGGATCACAAAATGTATTTTTCAAAGCAGCTGGCACCGCTTCGAAATCGTAACATTTTAAACTTCCCTGGGAAAGATGGATTTGTTGGAAAATTACTGACAATCTATAAATCTTTATAAAACCAAGATCAATTCTGAAGTAACACTGTTTATTTTATTGCTCATCTCTGTCACGGTACCTCTTGATGGCACAGAAACTTCAAGTACAAGACAAATACTGTTTGTCAAACCCTGTAAATTCCAAGCAGTGCTTAGAAATTTTTATTTGAAGGGCCTTCTACTAGAAAATGAAATCTTGTGAAAAAAATAAACATTTTGCAGAAAATTTAACTAAGATAGATTTTTTTTTTTTTTTAGGAGAATGGCTAAAACCGGTAAGCTTGAAGATTTTTTTTTTTTAATATTTCTGTAATAAATTTTTTCTTCAATTTTTTTTTTTTTAAATATGTGGCTTTATTAAGGCTTAAAAATTTAATAAGGAAATTTTAATTCCATAAAAGCTAAATGGTGGGTGGTATGCCTACACTTCCTTGGAGACAGGAATGAATTCTTTTCAATCTTCATTTGATCATTCTTTTTTTTTTTTTCCTTGTTATTCCAGGATAACAATTCCTACAGAAGAATCAGCATTCATTCGTGGATAATTACCCAAACATGGTATTTGAGACACCATTCCAATGATTTTCCTGGGTGTAAGTCACCCTTTGAATAGCAGCTGAGCTGATGGGACTGATGGAATGTTGTGGGGCCAGAATGCATCATAACAAGGCGGTTATGAGGGATGGGAGAGTGTAAATAAATCAAAGCAGGGATATTAAAGCAATTTTTTAATTGTAGCATTTCCCAGTGAGTGAAGGAGGTGGGGAGAACTTTTGGGGTGGTGTTTCTGAGTTTTCTGTGTGTCAGGTGTTGAGCTCTCCTCCCAGAAACCCTCTCTGAAAGAGCTCAGCAGTGCTCCTCTAGCACATTAGTGCTATGTTCACACGTTCAGTGTAAAGCAACCTGTGCTGCACCTCTTAGGAGTGGGAAAAACCTCTTTTCCTAAGATTTTCTCACAGGACTGGCACCTGCTGCAAAGAGGAATTAAACTGTTGTGTATAATAACAGAGATTTTATTTAGTGTTAATAGGTTGTTTGGGTTTGGGATCTGGATCCTTCAATTTGAACCCATCTCTAATTCAGGAGAAATCTCACTGCAACTCTTCAGAAATCTTTGATTTCCAGGTTTGTGGTACTTTAGGTTAAGATCTTGTCCTGTCTAAGTGCTGCACTTGAGAAAGCACAAAGTATGGAAAAATAGGTAAGCACAAAACTCCACATTTATAGCAGTTATGTGAATATCTTGTTTTATTTGACTGCAATCTCAAAAACAACAATTCTGACAATATCCTGTATCCTCATGCTGTGTTAGATGAATAAATGTATTGCATTTCCTTTTCCTTTTTAGCTGGTTTAAAAACCTATATTCAAATGCAGCAGGCAGACTTAAAACTATAGGACTTTGCTATAAAATCAGGTGTTTGTTGATTTATATATAAAATAAATATGCATCTATTTCTGCAGGCTGCACACAGTAGGTGGTTGGCAGGGGCATTTCAATAGCTTCAATATCTCCATCTATGTTTCCTCCTCACCCTTCAGATACTGGACTTGTGCTTTTATCTGTTTCACCCTGTAATGAGATTGGCTTTTGCCATCTGTTAATTTGAGTCTGTTCCCAGCTAAATCATTTGGGGAAAGAATTTGGATTTCCTCATCTCAGATTGTAGGGGAAATTCAAAGAGAGAAATTGCATTAGTTGTATTGCTGTTTACTTCTCTGCAGGGCTATAAAGATTTCTTCTTCATAGGAAATTTTCAGCGATTCCATTACACCTTTTTAGCTCTTTGGAACAACGATGGAAAAAAAATTAATTTATAAATACAAACAAAAGACTTTCCAGAGAAGATGATTTAGGTTTCCTTTCCAAGATCAAATGTTGATTTTAGCCCAAGGGGCTTAAAAAGGCCTATGGATTTTATGTGACATTTTCAGGTGGGATGATTACCAAGATACTCAAATAACAGCAGAGAGGAAAGACCTTGATGTGTATACACTGTACAAAACCTGAGAGTTACTTTATGATCATGAGCAAACCCATATGTTTTGAGTTACTTTAGTTGCCTGTAACAGTTTGAACATTATTGGCTTCATTTATTTATTGTGTTGGCCTCGGTGCATTAATACTTCATAGACCTGCATAGTAAGTGATGATTGACAGATGTTTTAAGGCCCTGATTCAAGAACGTATTTTGGCTCATTCAGGTGAAAGTCAAGTAAGTTAAAGCCCTGCCTTGGATGGAGTGAAGCATGAGCTTAAATGCCTTCATGAATCATCATCTGCATAATACTCCCTCAAGGTAAACCAAACACATTCCTTTTATTTTTTTTTTATTTTGCAGTGAAAAATGTAGATCCCCAGGCTTTGACATTGCGTTTCTGAGTGACTTCTTTGACTTGCACCAAAAGAAACTTTCCTGAAAACTGCCACCACTGCAAAGAGGAATTTTGTGAACAAAGCAAGCGGGAGCGTTAAAATGAATGACTTCCTGATGAAGTTGCCATGGAAATGTCAATAAGCAGAGATGCAAATTCAATGATCTCGCTGGCACTTTTTTGTTTGTGCTGTTCTTCCCTCTCTGTGAATGGGAAGGAATACAGTCAGGGTGCCTTAGTGTTGCACCAGTGGCTGTCACTTGGCTGTCCTATAAAACGACAATTAGATCAGTAGCTCTGCCACAGAAAGGGGGCAAATTCCTCCTGTTCTTGGAATGAGAGCTGGAAACACGGTGGGATCCATGCAGAAGCTATTCCCCAGCAGAAACCCCTCTGCCTGCAGCCCCGCCGTGCTCTGGGGTGCCCGGTGGCCCCTTCCAGCTCTGCTCATGCCATGGTGGCAGCCGGCCTTTATTCCGGCCTGCCAGCCATGCCCAGCCCGGGCTGCTTTAACTGCTTTTGTTTTTGTGTATTCCCTCTCCCGGCGTGCCTTCCATTGTGGGCTGTTGGCAGCTCTGAGGAAACGAGGGGGGTTCCAGCAGCGATTGCTTTCACAGGAGTCATGAGAGAGTGCACCTCCAATATCTGCACCGCGGCCGGAATCAGTTATTCCCAGCAGAGTGACAGGGAATGGTGGCGTTTTAAATGGACACCGCCGGTGCCTCGAGCAGATGGACTCCAAGGGAGGCTGGTGTGGGGAAAAGCCCAGGTTGGATTTGCTGTTTACGGGCGAATTCACCTGGTGGGACGGGGACGGAGCCAATTTCAAGTGGCAGTGGGAATCAGGAGATGCTGCAGGACAAAGGCAGCTCTCCCAGGATGGCATCAGTGAGTCCTCGCCCGTGGGGGTTCCCAGGATGAGCTGGGCTTCTGAAGGGCCATCAGCACTGGCTGGGGATTCTTTGGCCAAAAAAAAAGACATTTCTGCTGCTTCGTGTGGGGAAAAGAGCCTCTTGCAGCTCATTTCCAGAGGTTAGTAAAAAGAAAAGAGAAAAAAATATGTAAAAGCACAGAGTTTAAAGACAGATAAAATCAGTCTGACGCCTTACCATCATTGAAAATGTAAAAATAAAAGCACAGATTGAAAAATCAGTCTTAAAATCCTAGTTAATTGCATTTAGACGACTCACATCACTTGCTGCTGAATGCTAAAAGTAATTTCTGGGAAAATATTTGTATAAAAGGATTAAGGGATCACACAGATATTTTAACAAAATCTGTGTGCCAAGTTCTAGTCCCTGTGAAGCGAGTGGGGCTTTAAGTGTTGGCCTCGGTGTGACCATGAATTGGATCAAACTGAGTCTTCAGTAAAATAGCTCTGCAATCAGCAATATCCTGGCTAGCACAGCCAGTTTTTAACTCAGCCATTTTTACAGACATTCGATAAGATTTGATTTTGAGAAAGGTATTAAAATTTCAGTATCACAATTTGGTATAAAATTTTTCTTTTCAGTATGGCCCTTCTGCATTTATTTTTCAGAATTCTCAAATGAATAACTCATTTTAGGCTTTTTTTTTAATATATATTTGCATTTATATTCAATCATGGGTCAGTGTTAAAATAGCAAGAATTACAGGCAAAAAAATTTCAATACAAAGCTTCCAACACAGAGATCCAAGTTGGATCTGCAAAGGTATTTCCTTTCTGCAAAGGTATTTTACTGGGAAAGTATCTCTTACTTGACTTTAGGAATGAAGACTAGGTGTGTTCTGGCATTTTTGAATGCTGCAGCAAACACCATCACACTCTTCTCCAGTTTTCTGAAACTTTTTAGGAAATTTTGACTTAAAAATTGACCTTCCTGTGAATATTTTGGTGAGTGTAATGTACGTGAGATATATTGAGGATCTCTCACTCACACTGGGAAAATAGATTTGGATGCACAGCTTTGCTGTTCCTTGGTGGAGTGGATTAAGCCGGGGATTTGATTCAGCAGTGATGTTTTTGTTGGCACAAGGTTGGTACTTCCTTTGTGGAGCTGCAGGACCAGCAGATGTGGAACTGTTGGGGTTCTGTGAGCTCCTAAAACAATTGCTTAGAGAAAACCCATTCCCATGACTTCCAAAGAATCCTGCGTGGTTATACTCACCATTGGTTTATCTTTTAACACACCAGTGGCAACATCAGGAAGCCACCAAAAGAAAAGAGAAAATAATGTTAAAAGCTGATGAAATACTATTCCTAATAGAGATGATGGTTTTAAGGCTGGACTAAGATTCACATAATCCAGCTCTGGGATGAGTTTGAGGCTCAGGGTTCCAGTCAGGATGCAGAGCAAAGCTCCATGCCACAAAATTTTGGCTCTGCCACACCCAGACTGCTGAATTATTTCCAAATGCAGATCGATTTCTGGGACTACTTTCTAATTGCTTGACATTTTTAACAGTGGACTGAAATATTTAGCTCTAGCTTAAGGCAAACGTGATTCTTCTTGGGGCATGTCTTGGGAACGGGGAGCCCTGCAGAGTGATGAGACACCACTAGTCCACAGCATTTCAGTAAATTCAGAAGCTGAAGGTCTGAATGCAGGTATTTTCACTGGTATAAAAATGGACTTGCATTTATTGAAAAATGGCAATTTACACTGGAAATTGCCAAAGGTGTGCACAGGTACCAACTGTTTCTGTGGTAGCATAGCTGTTCAAACTGAAATTTGTGATGCTTTAGTTAAATTTCTTAAGGATACAGAGAATCAAAGGCAACAAAAACGCTGTGAAAAGCTGGCAGATTGAAAACTGACTCAGGAGACAGCTTGTTCAAATCGAGCTCTATGCAACTTACAGGACCAGAAGCATAAATGGCAAGCACGAGACATCAATTGGTTTTCAGGCAAACCAGGTAAAAATTGCTTTCCTTTGCTTTCTTTGTAAAGAAAGCCGAGATCCTTCCTTAGCATACATAGCAAATTGAAGGTATGCATTGCTTATTTACAGGCTGAAAAGACTTTTGTTTCTATTCTGGGTCTATAAAGTGTTTGACATTGAAGCTGCAGTTAGCAAATGTCTGTGAGTAGAAGGGGAGCAAGAGAATAATTACCTGGGAAAAGTAACTCGAACCATCTACTCAGAGCACTTGAATTGCATTTCCTGTATTTTCCAGATGTGTGTCTTTCCTTGTGTGTGTTCACTTCTTCCTAAATCAGAAGTAATTGAATTCAGTGAGAGTGTGGGGTTTTTTTGATGACCAAACCCATATTTAAAACAAGAAGGAAAAACCACAAACCACCCTCTCTGAAAATAAAACTTTAAGCAATTCCAACTCATAAGCAAGTGGAAATATTATCTGGATTGAATCAGGGCAGCACAATAAGCTGAACTCATGGCTTCCCAAAACCATCTAGGAGCTGTAGAAACACAGTCATAGGAACATCCAGTCAGGGAGCCCAGAAAAAGCAGCTCATGATCCCAAAAGCTGGGAAGGACCCCGAGGCAGCCATACCTACCCATACCTGTAGGACAGAAAGTCTGGGGACACTTTCTCTGTGCTCCACGCACTACAGACCCCACACTCAACCCTTGTCCATCTGCAGAGCAGGTCCAGGGTTTGGAATGAGGCTGTGAGGAGGGGAGAGGAGCAAGGATCTGCTGATTTGGGAAATGACACCCTCCCAAGGAGACAAATATCTCTGTGAGCTCCTGCAGGGGTGTCTGCTTCCCTGCAAAAACACTGCCATGCCTAAGCAGGCCTGTGGCCAAGGGGTGAGCTGCTGGTGTAAGATGATAAGCACAAAATTAGCTACAATGGTATAAATGTCAGTGGAAATATCCAGACAAATTTCTCCTCATTTGCGATTCCTCGGTGCCTCGGATTCGTGTGGAGTTTCTCTGCTTAAGCCACCGGAGGAGACCCAAGGAGAATGTCAGTCACAGCCTGATTAGCATGAACTCCTTAAACTAAGGCTTCATCTTTGACAACCGTGATATAAACTTATTCTTCCAAGAGTAACCGGAGGACAGGTACCTATAGATGTCATCCATCACCTTCAGGTCCACTGACTTCCTTGCAACCTGCCTTCATGGACTCACTTTGTATTCCTTGACCTTGGCTAGAATTGTTTTTTAGAGTTTGAACTCTGCTGGACAAGTTCTGGCCTGAATAAGAATTTTCTTCTCTTTACAGGAAGCTGGGGAGACCTTATAATTGAGATGAAAGCTTCAGCCACGTGTGTAGTTTGTGTACATTAAAAAAAAAAAAAAAAAAAGGCACTAAAAATAGAGTAATGCTGATAATTTTTTTTTCCATGTTCTGACTCCATGAAAGCTGAACAAGGCTAAATTGGGAATTCAAGAAGGATAACAATTCTGAAAGCAAAGAGGTTTGTGAAATAGGAAGCTGGGCATGTCACAGTGTGAGATTTGCATATAAATTTGAAGCAAAGACAGTCTGCTTCATCCACAGTCTGAGTAAATATCTGATAATAATCTTGTCTTGGGATAGGATTTTGCTGTCATTTTTGCAGAGGGGGAACATCTAAGACAGCGTTGTAAAAGCCCGGTTTGTGGGGTTTGTTTGCCACTTGGGTTTCATTTTGGACAGCCTTTAGTTAAGTCTTCAGTTGTCAGAGCACCAAGAACTTCTGAAGTTCTGGCAATCCTCACATGATCTAATACACGAAAATTCGGGGCACCCCAGAAGAGTGAGGCTGTGGAAATTTGAGCTTGAGTGATTAATCTAAACCTCCATGTTGGGCAGGACCCAGAAACAGAATTGCAGCTCTGGGATTTCGTGTTTTTTTTTTACTGTTCGGGGTCTCGTTCTAACCAAAGTGATGAGTGGAAAAATTCCTGCCTCTTTTGTGGAGGGCTGAGACAAGTTGTTGTAATGCTGAGAACACCACAGGGCTCTCAGCACCGTGCTCTCCAAAACTGTCTGCTAGCACGAGATCTCTGGCATTAAATCCAGGCTAACCACATGATTCATTCTTTCAGCATTTCCACAGGTTATCGTGGGACACAGAGGTGTCCAGGGTGTGGATTTGGGCTGGTTCCTGCCCAAAACCATCCAGCAGTCGGTGTGGCTGGTGCTCTGTCCAGCTGTACCTGCTCATCTGAATTCCATAAATTTTTTATCCCATCGACAAAATAAATGAGCACTCAAAAGTAAAATCATTTATTAGCAGGAAGGTTGGGAGGTGAAGTGTCCTGCACTGGGACATGGTGGAATCCAAGCTCTGTCAGCTGCTCAGACCCTACAGAGTCTCCCCAGGTGTGGGAATAGGACTGGGCACATTTAACTGCTTTTTGAACAGCAAATTGCTGCCTTTGCAAGGGTTTATTCTGCTCCATGTAAATCTTCCCAAGACTCCACCCTTTTTAGTTTGCTTCACCTCTCAACCCCTCTCCTGCTGTAAACACTGCCAAAAGGAGTCTGGATAGGAAAGGAAGAATGAGTTGGAAAAGGCAAACAAGCATCTGTACACAATCATAGACTCCATCAGTGTGAGTACAAGGCACTCAAGTCTCATACAAAGCTGTGAACATTATGTGCCAAATTTGTTGCAGATGTAAGCAGAAGCTAGAAAATATTGAAAAACAGAGAAAAGACGGTTAAAGCAGGCACACCAACTTTTATGAAGAGAAGAATTACTATAAATGTGTTCCTTAATGTTGAATTCAACACAGTTCTTTTATTTTTCTCTGTCTTCTTATGAAATATTTCGCAGCCAGTAGATATTTAGTAGAAAAGTAACACAACAAGAGGTGGAGCAGATGCTGCAACAGTATAGATTTTATCCAGGTGTAATTTTAAAAAATGCATCTTTGCAGGCGTGAAAAGTCTCGTGGACTCATTTCTCAGCATATTCCAGCTTGCTGTGAGTAGTGAGACTGCTCAGCTCCATTTTCTTTCTGTGGTTAACGTGAGCTTGTTGTGTTATTTTATCATACAGTGTATGCTAGATATAATTTCTGTACATTACATTAAAATAATTCCTTAGATGATTGGCTGACTTTAATTAAGAGAAGATTTGATATTTGTGTCTGCAGACTTCCCAAAGGACTTTTATTTTAAAATTACTTTTATGTGGGCCTTAACCCAACGAAAACAAAACAGAAAAACAAGAGGCTTCTGTCTTTTTTTTTTTTTTTTAATTAGACATTTCTTATTTTAATGAAGATATTATTAGGGAGAGTTGAGCAGCAACCAATGGTGAAAAATTAGAATTTAACTCTAAGGGCTTGCTCTTCCAGCTGACTTTTTGTAACAGTTCCAGATACTCTCTTAATGTTCTGTATTTCAGTGCTTCCACACTCAGAAGTGCCACAGTTTGGAAGAAAAAAATTGCGATTCTCAAAGCTCTGCCGCCGTCATGGTTTCGCAAGAACCAGCTTAATAAAAACACCAGGCCTCTCTCTGCTCCAAATAATTTTATTACAGTTAACAACTCAGCCAGTTGTCGAGTGTGTTGTCACCAAGGCCCTCTGTCTCCCTGTGAATAATGACATGAGGCAGTGCTGGGTTTCTGTAGCATCTTAAAACCGGCTGCTCAGAGGTTTTCCTCTACCCCTTTGGGAGGAATGGTACCTAAAAAAAAACCCCTGTTATTTTGTGTAAAAGCTATTTAGCGGTGATAAGGCATCAAATTAGTTTACCTGCATCAATTTCTATGAAAAATATGCACAGGCCACTTTCTGGATGTTGCCTGTAAGGGTCTTTATTTTTCTAAACTAAATATGGAGTTTGTAATAGCTGTGAGTTCCTTCCAGGAATCAGTTCTGGCCTTGACCTCTCCAGTGTCTGCTATTCCTTGTGCTTGCATGGGTGCCTTACCAGGAATAACCTCCTTAATGGAAATACTTCCATATTGAGAATTTATAGAGACTTTTATTTGCCTCGTGTATAATTCTTATCTACATAAACTGTGTTCGTGTGAAGTTTGCAGTGTTTCAACTATTTCTTTTTTTCTTTCAAAAGTTGGTTGCAATTTATTCCCTCTGCTTAAACTGTCCTGCATTTTCATTGCCATTTTTTCAAGGATATGATACAGAAATGTTCTCTGTGCATCAGCTGGATACGGAAAGGATATTCAGTAATATGTTTAAGTTGTCCTCTACTTTTTAAAAAAACAGTATTTCAGGAATAAGTTCTACATCTAAAAAATGTAGAGCTGGGAACTGTGACTTAGGAGTAACACAGAACTGTGTGACAAACTGATCCCCAAATTTTGCCCTCTTCTTTATGATGCTACATAATGCGTTGGTTCTGTGGAAATTTACCTTTAGGAAACACAACTGGATGTGACTCATTGTGGCTTCTGGGGAGCAGGGAATAGAAATGGTGAGTTTTTTGGAAAATTTATTCTCACTGATGATTTTTTTCCCTTTTTTTTCCCCCCTCCTATCTCCTGAGACGTGTGCAGTGCGTGGTAAAATATACTTTTTCAGAGAACAGATGTGATAATTAAGAAGTGGAATAAATTTCAAAAATCCATGAAAAAGTAGTTGTCAAGTTGGCCATGAATTGTTTACCTATATTCTTGTTTTTATCAACCCATGATATAATATTGCTTCTTTATACTGCATAGATAAATATCCCCAAGTTTCACCCATACAGCTCTAGCATTGGTTTCTACACTAACTCATCAAATGTTATGAACAGGAAGATTCACTTGATGAGGAAAAGAGGTGTAAATCAAGTATAATGTGTGTTTGTGTGGGTGCTGTAAGGTTCTTGTTGCCTGCACCATAGGTAGAGCTTTAGTTAAGGAAAACTAGAGCTTGAAACTCAATTTCTTAGGTGAGGAGTGATTTATGATTGCAAACATACAGCAAGGCAGGATTCAAAATAATAAACATTTGGTGAATTCGCACATTCCTCCATTTGCTATATATAATTATTTCCTGTGTGTAGCATTAGCGTCTCGTGAGTAAAAAACTTCTCATAACGTGTCCTCCTGCAGTGCTGCTAAGCTCAACTATTGAATACAAATTTTTGTGTGGCACTCATTTAAAAATAAAAAGTTCTTTATCTGAAAGGCTGTATAATCTTTCTACCAGGGCAGGGGAATTTACAAGTTGCCATTGTTTATCAGGGCAGTAAAAAGATATTGAGAACCACCACCGTACATATAATGGATTTAACATAAACAGATCCACAAAAAGCAGTTCCCCAGCCTGCTCTTTGTGAATGAAAAATTGCTTAAATATATAGTTATGCTGATTTTTGTTTCTCTTCAGGACTAGGGAGATGATGCTGAGTCTGTGGGCACAGAGTTCTTCACAGGAGTGTCCACTCAGCTCTTTGTGGTGATGATCAAGTTCTCTGGAAGTTGTAGTAACTCAGTGCACTACTCCATGTTTCCTATCAAGTTTAGGTAGTGGGAAATGTGACCTTTTTCCCTCCCCTCATTTAAAATGTACCTTTACACAGCATTAATGATGAGTTTTGTTTCTAAATCTGAAAAAAAACCCTAAAAGAGTAGGGACTGTAATCACTTTTCAGTGACTCCACTCCTGCAGAGCTCACACTGAGCACTATGAAAAGACTCTGGGAGAGAGAAACAGATCCTGGTCTGATGCTTTGGGGCTCCAGGAGGATTCCTGAGGTCTTTATTCCTGATATCGACACCTTGATAAGACCAAAAGACAGAGGTACAAGAAAACTTGACAGGTATTAGGAGTCTCAGCTTCTGGTGGTTTAATATTCAAAGATTGTCATGAAAGCAGTCACCAAGCAAGAGAAGAGATATCCTGAGAACATGTACAAATATTCAAAGAACACAAAATTGCATATACACAGAATACAAGTAAATCATTGTCTTCCAAGATGGCCAAGGTTAATAGGGCAAACCACAGTGTTCAGTCCTAAGAAATTGCTCCTTATGTTAATGTGTGGTTTGGAGAACAGGATAAAAACTGAAGTATCAACATTTTCAGCTGACAAGAACAATTACTTTCATATATTGAGATTAAATAAAATTCTCTACTGGGAAGTGCAAAATAAATCATTTGGAAAAAGAATCTCCTGAACTGGGTGACCTATAACTACTCAGAGAATCACTGGGGGTCACTTTAGCACGTGAACTTTTCACTTCCCCAAATGCTCTTGAAGGGAAAAAAAGAACATGAGAGAGGAGAATGGATGAGGGTTTGAAGCAAGTATAAAAATACGAGTGCAAACTTGAAGTTTCAGGCTGTTGCTAGAGGGTGGATTATGTCTTTAAAGGAGAGATGACTGAGTTCCAGTGTTGGTATTCCAGCTGTTCACCTTCTGATCCCCCAGGTCAGGAGCTGCTCGGGGTTTCCCAGACTCTGCCTGTCCTCAGCAGTGCCCCGATCCCACAGTGTCTCTCCATGTCCTTATGAGACTGCTTTGTGCTCCTGGGGTGAAGCTGCTCTCCTGCTGCATCTCTCCTCGGGCCACCTGCGACTCCTTTGCACTCTAATTCAACACCAACTCAGGTTATTCTGCCAGAAAAAACATTGAGCTGGGCTGCAGCTGCATCAGTGAGCTCCTCCAGCCTGCAAACACTGACACCAGTGACGCTTTTTGGGGTGAGTGACGGCCCTGCTGGCGAGCACATCAATGCAGTGATCGACCCTCCCTTTCATGTCGCTGTGGTTAAACATTCTTGTACCAAAATGGGCTTTGAGAGCGACAATCCTCTGCCCTTTGCTCATAAAGCACAGGCAGATATTTTGCATCTGTCACAACCCCAAGCTTCACAGACACACAGATGTGCAGCAGCACAGATGTTGGTTAAAAATTATATATATTTTTATATATATATATTTTTAATATATATATATTCCCATATCTTAAAGGTACATTCCAACTGATATGATTCTATGATCCTATATATTGGTATCTTGTGGTCACTGAACTTCACTGTGTTGTTGTTATCCTGTGCTTGTTCCAGATAATATCTCTTATCTTGTATCAAGTGTGTGAGCTCTCCTATGGGCCTGTCTTCATCCTCCCAGAATATGGACAGGACCTTCTTTTATTTGGAGTAGTTTGCTGAGGCACTATTGCCTTATAAAATACCAAAACCTGCTCACTTGCCTCTTCTGTCTGTGATATTCCAAAAGTGGAGGAGCATTTTTGATTTGAGGGTTTAAGATGCCTGCTAATTTGCTGCTTAGCCAGACCAGGCTGATTTGTCTTTCCACAGAGATTAAAGAGTTTTAACCCTCAATGTATCTTTAGAAGGATGAAACCTCCTGCCTCTGTTGTTGGGATATTTGTGGGGTCACTCAGGTGCTGCGTAGGTTGAGGATGCTTGGCTGTGCTGTGAGGGACACGAGAGCTGTAGGGGATTATTGGGGTGATGGGGAGCACACCCATCAGTGAGAGGAGGAAAAAGGGACCCCTGGAGCCCAGAGGAATGGCAGTCATTTGGAGGGCTGAGCAGATGGATTAGAGCTGCAGCAGTGGCAAGCACCAGGGGTTTGTGACTGACCTCGTGGGCCAGTCACCAGGGCAGGGCTGACAGGTGGAAAGCAGGACCTGTTCCCAGTGGTTTTGATGTGTTTTTTTTAGGCTGACAATGAAATGAAGCAAAATTTTTCATTGTTTTTCTCCAGCTCTGGGAGATGGAAGAGTGCACATCAGGTGTCTACTTCATCTTGCTGATTTCAGGCAATAATTTGTGACAGAAGCAGTGCAGACGTTAAGTCCTGCTCAGCTTGACTGAGAAAAGAGGTTTTCAGTTCCCACCACTTTTGGGCAGAACTGGTACTTGACATTTTCATTAAAAGTAACCACATGCAGCACTACTTGCTGCAGGAGTTACAAACTCCTTTGCTTACTTTGTTTTATTTTCATGGGGAGGAATATCCCTTTTGTCCTCAGAGTGTCTAAATGCAGAGGAATGCTGCATGCCAGTGTGTGTGCACATCTATTCACCTGCCTCTCCATACATTGAGAAATCAGAGTGGGAAATACATCCTGGAGTGGGAACACCAGAGGATTTATTCGTGACCTTGCACTGATATAACTCCATTAGTGTCACAGAGATGCTGCTGATTTATCCCACTTTGGGGTCAAAGAGCAGAGCTTCTGGGCGCCCAGAGCAGCTGAGGTTCTCCTGCCAGGGGGGGTAAATAGTGAGCCTGAGGCTTTTCTCCTTTGCTGCTTGGCTGTTTCAGGTCTCTGCCGTGGATTACGTCTCACTTCCCCCTCTTCTTTCAGCGGGATGCGGATGTGGCAGGAACTGAGGCTCTGCATAGGTGGAAAAGGTGAGCAGCTCTGTGGAGACCCTTTGCTGACAAAACCCACACCCAATGAAGCACAAATCAAGGTGGATTCCTCCCCATGACGTCCTCTCCCTCATGGAACCTGACAGAAAAGCACAACAGAGGCAGCTGGGTTTGCTTCTCATCTTTTCCCTTTCACCTGGGTTTGTGTTTCCTGTGCCCTAATGTCTCCTGTCAGCTTTTGCCGTGCCCATCCTTCCTTTTTGCTGAGCCTCTAGCAGCAGGCAGAGCAGAGGGGATCTAATTTAGGGGTTGGCCATCAACAGGCCATAAATCTGGCAGCGTGTCACGAGCATATTCAATATGCTCTGTAATTTATAAGGCCACGCATCCTTTTTTAAGGCCAGCCCCGAATCTCAGTGTGTCAAAAAGCAGGAGACTGAAGAACAGGCTGCTGCTGCCACTTACAATAGCATGTCCAGAAATACTTTGTGTGAAGGGTCTTGTACCTATCGATAAAATTGGTTTAATTCTCCTTTTAGTGGCTACGTACCAAGTTATTGCTGGGATGACTTCCTTGATAAAGCTCCATTTTAAGCAGCACAAAGGGAGAACAAAAGATGCAATATTCTCTGGTGCATCATGTGGATTCTCATCGTGTGGCATTGACTTCAAGGGACCAAACTTTCTCTAATTAGGTTTTTTTTTCCCTGCTTCTGAGTTGCTGATAAAAGCAGAGTTCAAAACACAAGCTTAAAGCGCAAGGTGGGTTGAACATGTTTAATAGGATTGAAGGGATGGAGCAGTTCTGGAGACAGCTTTAAAATACATGCAGTGATATTTTACAGGGGGGATTTTTCCCTCTGGGCAGGGAAAAACTGCCCTATGGGCCTGCCTTGCTATCAGAACTCAGACCTACAGGCCAGGCTGGAGGAGCAGGGTCAAGGTCAGTTCAAAGCTACTTGGCACCAGTAAACTGCATGGAAAATGGAAAAATCTCCAGATCTTCTGGAATGCATTGTCCATGAGCTATTCCCTGAGCTGGTCCTGCTTGCTCAGACAGTGTCAGTGAAGTTGTTCCACAAGGAAGGGTTTAAGGAATGCCAGGATCCCATCAGCCTCCTCAGAACCAGCACATGGATGCAATCCCTGACTTACAGCTACGAGGAGAGACCACCTGTGGCGTGTTCCCCCTCTTTTCCAGCAGCTCTTATGGACTTCTGGGAAGCAAGGGGACTATTTCCAGGGGGAGGGCGAGTCAGATACACAGTCTGTGGGTATCGACTTCCCCGCTTTCAGCAGGACATTGCTGGGTTTTCCACGTGACCTTGCTGCAGAGGCAGACAGTCCAGACAGTCCAGGGATGGAGAAGTATCTGGTAGACAATGATTCCTTTGGGATTGTACTGTCCAGAAGATGGAAGAGGGCCAGGAGAGATCAAAGGCGCGGTGTCTGCTCAAAAATAGTGATTACAGCTGCGTGCATGGATGGCTGTGGGGGGTATTCTGTTTTCTGTTTTGATTTAATTATTAAGCTGTTGGGAAATATCATTTTGGTTCCATATCAAAGCAGATTTTTTTTTTGATTAAAAAAAACCAGTACAGATTCTTTTTTTTGCTCATGTAGTTGCAGGTTCACGGGCTGTCATCGTGGCATTGTAAAGGTAAGCTCAGTTCCTTATGCAGTTACATTATAAAATTGTGTGTAAAACTGAAATGGTTCACTGAAAGGGAAACCATAAAATTGTATAAAGATTCATGATCCCTTACTGGCCTTATTTTAACAAGAAACTATAAAAGGAAACATTTATTTTCCACGCTAAAAGTAAAAGGTCACTCAGTAGCTTTCAGTTTTCTTTCCTTCTTTTCCCCTTCTTGGCACTCGTGTCGGTGTCTGAAAATATTTCATTCTTTTTTTCTTTCATTTCTCCCCTTTCAAGCTCCCCATCTTTCACTCTAACAGCTTCTTTCTTCTCTATCGTTATTTCCCAGCAAACCAATATCCTTAGGGGTTCTCCTGCCTTTTATTACAAAGGGTTCACATCATCTGGCCCCGTGAACTGCAGGGCAGATAGAAGAGCTATTTTCAGCACTATAATGTTCTAGAGGTAGTCTGCAAACCACTTCAAAAAGACTCATTCTTCAGTTATTACCAAACTTTCTTTCCCATAGAGCTTCTGTGGCAGCTCAGGACAACGGTTGGGAACCAGTGGTCATTTATAAAAAATGACTAGGAAACACTAAAAATTGTATATTAGACTCCAAACACAGAAGTTACTGAGATTTCACTATTTTGTGAAGACACAGGGCCAATCAATTCTTATTTTTAAGGAGTCAGATACTCTGATTATTGAATATTCAGAGACCACACAGACTGGAGCTCTAATTTCTCTCATCCCTGGGGTCTCTCCTGGCTCTTAACACCCCAGGAGCATGACATTAAATCTTCATTTTCAAAGAGTGGGTTCTGCTTCCCTGGCCAAACTCTGTGCAGTCAGGTCCTGGGCTTACCAAGTAATTTTACCTTTTAATGTACCAAATTTCTGATAAATGTAGGTCATGGCACCTGCAGGAGCCTTTCATGGACTTTATTGCAGATGTCTATCCAAAACCCTGTGTATTTTTCACATGTTCTGTGCCATTCAGTAGCATAGATGTTCTCATGGGCTTTTCACCACTAAGATTTTTATTTTACAGGAAGTCCATGGGGCTAAGAAGTCTTTGAACTACTGATTAATAAGGCATTACAAAAATCTTGAAAATTTACTATTAGCACAAGGTTTTGTTTCCTTCTTCTCTTAAGGTATGTTTGCTTTTAGCTGGCCTTCTATTTTTTTTTTTTTTTAATATTTATTTTTCCTAAATAACCTCCATAAATAAAAAAGTCTTTGTCATGTTTCCCAGTCCAGTGATGTGGGGGTTTTTTTTTTGCTGTTTATTTTTTTGGCAAGAAGTCTTTCTTTCAAGGCAACACCATATTGACTTTTCTAATTTTCCTTCCCTGCTCTAGTAACTCCAGTTGAGTTTCTGTGGCAGCTACTTCAGAAACCAGAGTCTTGTGACAGCTTCATAGATTTTGCACAGTAATTTATGTTGTGCTTTGTAAAGCTGCAGACCACTGGAGCTGCTGCAGGTGCATGTTCTTTTCTTCCTTCTCCATTTGGAAATGAAAAGCTCTTCCTTATTTTTAGTTTATTTTAGTTAATTTTATTCAAGCTCCCTCTAGTTAGTATTCTCATCATCTCTTTCTGTTGAGTAAGTACCCAAGAATTAAAAAAAAAAAAAATCTCCTAGTTATTCCACAGTTTGCTTTCCTTTAATCACTTATTTCTATAAGAGAAATGTTTGGCTGGTAATACAGCAAAAAGGAAAATCTTTCTTTTTTTTTTTTTTTTTTTTCCCTGAAAGACTAATTCAGGGTTGTTTTAAAATTAGCTATTTCAATCATCCCTAGAAAACCTTGAAATAGTGTGATGATTTTTTTTTCTTTAAGTAGCTGAAATGTTACATTTAAAACTGTGACATGATAGAAATTAAATTCTAGCAGAATCCCATCTAGGGCAAAGTAACAGCTGAAAATTCTGAATTTCCAGGCAGATTTTTCTCCAAAGTGCTTTCAAACCAGTTGCTGGGTGTTCTTCAGTGAGAGGTACGTGGTACATTTTAAAATGCTGCTTAGCAGCATCCCCATCCCACTGTTCCCTCCTTTCCAGGAGCCAGCTGCTATCCCAGGAGACTCCCAGAGGATGTTTTGGCAAGGAGCAACCTTGGCCCTGGCTCTGCTGAGGCTCTGGCAGGGTGCTGGGGGTTGCCCTTTTGGTGACAAAAGAGGAATGTCACGGCTGGCACACCCTGCTCCTGCTGCCAGGGCTGGCCAGGGCCCTGGGGCATGGCAATATTTTGGACCTTGCTCCTGTTTTGGATGGAAAATTGCATCTGCTCCCGGAGCTCATTAAGAGTTTAAGGTAACTACGTGCATATTGAAGGGAGAATCCACTAAATTATTAGATTTGATTCATAGGATTACTAGAAAAGCGAAATTATCCCATTGTTTGTTTGATAAGAGAGCCTGTTGTGTGCAAATAATTCTAAATAACTTTGGGGCCAGAGCTGACTCTTCTGGGCTGACCTGACCTGAAAGGCTGAGCACCTGCATGGCAATGGGTGGGATTTCTCCACGTGGGAAGCGTGGGGTACAAGATTGGTGTGGTCTTTGACAGATAAGCCACTCCTCAAAGGCTCTACTCCCAGGATCAAGAAACACTTGGAAAAGTCTTGAAAGCCTGGATTTAATATAACACAGCTTAGTGCAGAGTACAAAATACAGTGCTTTTTACAGATCATACCTTTGTAATACTTCCAAAGAGGTAAACAGACTAGAAATCCAAGCTATGAGTGATTGTAACACAAGGAATTTGCTCTGTAGTGAATCAGTCCAGGTGAACTGCAGCTCCAAACACTTGAGGAATCGGGGTAGGTGCACTGAAGCAGAAAGCACTGACGATTTTGGCACCTCCTAAAATGCCACAGAGCACAGCAGAAGAGAAGCAGAGCAGATTTCTTTTCAGCCAGCATGTCTTCTGGCTCTTTCTCTCTCCCAGCTGCCTTTGTCTACTGTCTATGCAAATACCTACACTGCATGCCTCGTGAGTTTTCTGCCCTTTTGTGTTTTTCCTGGATACTTCATTATTCCAGGGAGGCTGGGGAAGTGTTTGTGCCTGTTTGTGTGCTCAGTGAACAATGCCCTGGACCGTTCACTGGAGTGATAAATCGTGCTCGCTCCGGTGGCAGGTACCTCTCATTGACTTCAGCTGCTTTCCCATTGGACGTGTTTTAGATTAACCAGGCATTAGTCATTAATCAAGGAGGTATCCACAAATAAATTTTTCCTCCTAATGAGCTGTGTAGTTGAATTAATAGCATTTGAACTCCCATCGTTTGTTGTGGTGCGTGGGTGTGGTGCCAGTGCAGTGCACCCAGCTTGGCTGGTGGTGTTGCTGCGATCTCAACTCTGCAACAAATGAAATGCTCGTGTAATTATAGGTCAGGACACCTTTTTCTGCACGCAGGATGTATTTCTAATGTTTTAGACACTGCATTCCAGTTTTCTCATAATAGAGAAAAGTTTTTAGCTGATTTGTTGTCTGGTATTGATAACTTAGTGTGTAGACAAGTGGTAGGTCAAAGCATCAGTAGAACAAAAATAGGATTTTGGAGCTTGTTATGATATAGATCTTGCAAAATATCTGTCAGCAATAATTATAGATGTATTACACACGTACAGATTTAAAATTTCGCTGTGCTCTGACTCTGCAAATTCTATTTGCAATGAGGAATTAAAAAAATCCTTTTTGTAGGAACTTAGTTTTTAAAACTTAGAGGGGCTTTCTTCAGTAAGTGATTCAAGACATTCTCATTTGTATTTTTTCTGCCTAAGAACAGGTAAGAGAACTGATGCTCTTCCTGAGATGACAACTGATGTCTTTTACAAGAGAATGTAATTTTCCTTTTGACTGACTGAATGCTGGAAAAGAAGGATGTGTGTAAAGAACTGGTGAGTACAGCACATAAAATGATTTTGTTGTGGATAGGAGAGTTTTGTATACGTTTAGTATTAATAACATATACACTTCTATGGAAAACAAAATTACTGTGAAAATTAACATGGGGTATCTTGATCTGTTTACTCTCAGAGTGCCCTCATGGATGTACCAGAAATTTTTATTATTTTTTCATACTATTTTCACTGAAGCCTTATAGGTAGTAAAAGGTAACCTCTGAAAAGGGATGCTTTACTGAATCATGGAATGGTTTGGATTGGAAGGGACCTTTAAAGGTAATCTAGTTTCAAACCCTCTGCCGTGAGCAGGGGCACCTCCCACTAGACCAGATGGCTCCGAAAAATCCTGGGCTGAAACGTGTCTGGGAAAGCTTTTTTCTGCCAGCATGAGGAGTGGAGACATTTGAAAAAGTGAATCCTGATTTCAGGGATGTTCCAGGTACTCCTTAAATAATAAATAATGACAGCACGTGGCAAAACTGTCCTATTTGTAAGAACAAAGGAAAAGACAATAATAAAACCACCATCAGAGCTCAAGCAGCCAACGGAGAGGTCTCCAGTGTGGAGGAAGGGCGAGGAAAAGGTGCAATTGCACAACTGCTTTGCCCAGCCTTCGTGTCGTGTTGTTGGACGCAAAGCAAAACCTGTGGCTTTGTGTTCCCGTGCAGTTGTGTGGCCCCTTGACCCATTTCAGAGTTTAAACATCTGCAGCAGCTTGACAACGTTGACCATCTTCATCCTCTGCAAAAATTGCCTTTATTTGAGCACCGCGAGCGTGGGTGTCTGTGTGGACATCTGAAAGGGCCATGCGATTGAGGAGAGCTTGTCCCACGGCACATTTATGGCAGGATTTCGGTCCCATGGTGGCAGTGGGAGGTCACCGAGCTGTTGCAGATGAGGTGGGAATTCCTAGGGCGAGGCACGGCCGCTCGAGGCGTTCCCTGAAAAATATCCGGGCTCTGGATGCACTCAGCAGAAACTGGTGCTGACCCACAGCGCAGGAGGGGATTAGTTTGCATTTCTAATGCATCTCCTGGAGCAGCTGGGCTTTCCTAGAGCCACGTACAGGCTTTACAGGATACCACCGAGTTGTCTTTGAGTATTCCCTCTATGGATATGTAAAGACTAAACGCACCGAAAAGCGCCGTGTGATCCAGCCAGCTCGGCACACACAGCTACACGCTTTGGCATGTAAATTAACCTCAACTTTCAGAGAGAGCAGTGTGACCCCTTCAAATCCAGCGAATTAATTATCTGGCAAATCTTTGGCTAAATACACGGAATGTTCTGTGCGGATCGGAGATCCCTCCTTCCCCTGCTGCCTCTTCTCCCTGATTCCCACCGGGAGCGCCCTGTGTGCAGCTTGGGCACACCGTGACCGGGCTCTTTTCCTGGGCCACTGCAGCCCCCTCCCTGTTCTCCCAAATTTGCCCTGCAAGATCTGCTTGATGGGGAGTGTGGAGCTATGGGACAGCAGGAATGTTCCTGGAATTCTGCCTGCAGCAGTAAAAGCTACATCTTAGCGAAAGGAGTAATAGTCACAATTGTCACTGAAGTGTTTTGACACGTGTTTGTAAAACTCCTTTAGAATGCACGCAGAATGTATCATTTATTTTAATGACATTCTGTCTAACCCAGGCTATTACTCACTCTCCCCCCCCTCTGATTTCCGTGAAGTGCCGGCTCAGAGTATGATGAGCCTGAAGAGCTTCCTGGGATTTGCAAGACACGAGCTTCTCCCAGCACATATGCGTTTTGAGAGAGAGATGTTACTGAAGTGGCAGAAAACTTGCAGTGTGGAACTTCATCAGCAGAGTGAAGCTCTCCAAAGGATATTTTCTATTTTTTTTTCCAGGGGAAAACTGCAAAAGAAAGAATGTGGAGAAGCCCTTCTGACTCCTTTGAATCCCCTTGACTTTGGGACAGAGCAGTGCCTGTGTTTCTGTGTTGTCTCTCCTAAGTCTAAGTGTGATAAATACCTTTATAGCTCAGTAGACTTTTATCTACACAAGAACTCCTGCCCTAACAAAAGCAGCGTGCTATGGTCATGCACACCAAGCAATCCCTCTGTCTGGTACCAGGGATAATAAATATTTGGCTGTGCTGGAAAAATCCCAAATGCAAAAAGCGTGTCCTCCCTCTTTTGCCAGGGCATCTGGCCCCCTCCCCCCCCCCCAAATGTCACCTTGTTGAACAGCATTTAAATCAAAGTGAAGTTTAAATTCCAGCTCTGATTCGGATATTTATAAACCTGTCATCTGCATTTCTGTGGAAGGAATGGGTTGACTAATAGCCAAATTGCTCCAGGAAATGCAGAGGAAGACCATTTGGAGGTCAGATAATATTTAATCAGGAAACTTTTCAGCACATCTTTGATGTTCCTATTAATTTTATCTTTTCCCCAATTCACAAATAATACCCATCTGGAGAGACTTAGATGCATTTAGTTATGTTTTATTAAGCAGGAAATAATCCACTGGTCACACATTTTTAGGAAACCACACTTGGCTTTATCTTCTCTTTCCATGGAGAGTAGAATATACACACATAGTAAAATCCCCTCCCAGCAATGTCTCCTCTACAACCACAGATTTTTCTTGTATTTCTCTCTCGTTGGATCACCCGAGAATAAACCCAAGCACCAACAAAATTTCCTGTTTACCCTGGATGTCTTGAAATACCACGGCTCTCAGGAATTACTTTGTTGTTTTATTTAAAGGGTATGTACTACAATTGATTCCAGTGCATCCTGACATTTACCAAAGTGCTTTTTTTTTGCAAGGAGGCTACTAACGTAGGTGAGAAAAGAAAGCATCCATAATTTAAGGTAATTCTTGGGGTGGATCAGCACACGCAGACCTCCACGTGTCCTAGAGGTGACCCATTGCCCCCCATCCTTGGGGGGACTGAGGTCTCTGCTGTTTCTGGCCTCTGTTTCCCCCATGAGGTCGTGCCTGCCACCTGCACGGTGGGAGGACTCTGAAAATCCTCCAAGCAGTGTTGGTTTGGGTGGGCCAGCACCCACTGCAGTGACAGGGGTGACTTTGAGGTGTTCTGCCACATTGTCACAGTGAACCAACATCCTGCTTCCCTCACTGAAATTACTGTGGGAAACGATGCTGTGATGTCCCACCATAATTGAATTTATGAGTTATTCCATCCTGTGGTTGTTCACTGCACACCTTGCTAAGGTATTTAAACCACAAAAGCCAGGAAGCAAATGAAGAGAAGCTGTGATCATTCTTAAAATAAATCTGAATAGGGGTTTTGTGCTTTGGTCTGACACTTCATACAAGGCACTTTCCTCTTTCTAGTTGGTAGCAGAGAGAAGAGAGCTGCTCTTTTCAGCTTTTACATAAATGCCGCTCAGAGATCCGTAGCCTAAGGATGAACTGAGCTACTTTTGAAACGAGAATGATCCACTGGATGAACTAATCTCAAGTTTTCTTTTTCTGACTTTCCAGTTTAACTGTTCTAAATTAAATTTCAGACAGGTTCCTGAACTCTTTTGCCATCCGCAGTCGTATTTTTTACTTTGTGCAATTACAAATTCTGTTGCAATTTCTTCCTATCCTGTAAAAATCCTGTGCAAGTTGTATTAGGAAACTTAGATGCATGCTTTTTAAAAATAACTTTCACAGAGTGTATATCAGGACCTGAACAATACTCCCCTGCCAAAGACTTGCAAAGATACCTGCCCTTTTTTAGATTGCTTTGTTAAAGCAGCAAGATTTATCCACTTTTAATTTGTGATTCTCTTCTTTCTTCCACCCTCTTCTTCCTAAAAGCTTACAACACCTTTGGCCAGGTTTTTGGTCTGATGTTATAAGAGATGTGTCCAGGATGTTCTGGTTATTTCTGGGAGAAATAGTCAGCTGAACAAAGGGAGAAATCCTTTTACTGTCCCAGGAAGCAACATGAGCTCAGCCTTTACAGACACCAGCAGGTCCACGAAGGAGTTCACAGTAAGAACTGTAGGTACTGTAAAAACACAGGAAAAAACCAAAATTAATTGGACAGGTTTAATTTGCAGTTATGTTGTTGGAATGGTGCTTCTGTACAAACTTAAATATATTTACAAGTGCTTTGTGGAGTTAGAGCCAGAGTACACAGTGAGTGCATACACTACTTTACATTTACCAATGCATAACAAGCACTTTTCTTGGGGAAAACTGCTCTGTAAAATTGAAATTTAAGTGATTTTTTTTTTTTTTTTTTTTTTTAGTGGTGGGTGGTTTCCCTGTACTCCCTTTTAGTTATTCCCAATGATAATTCCATGCCTCCACCTGGCTCCTGGAGTCATTAGTGGGTGACAGCTCTCCGAGGCATCCACGCAGCTCCTCTGCCCTGCCTGTTGGAGCTGCCACGTCTCCGATGTGTTATCAAGACATCGCCATTGTGCAGATACAGATTAGTTCTTGAGACTGATTTTTCTGCTTCACCAGCTCCTTTGTAGCTGCCAGAACTAATTGCTTACATTACATTACCAGTCTGGGCCTCTATCACTCCCTGGATGATGCCATCCATTGGAATACAGCTGCATACTTAAGAGCACTTTTTAACTATATTTTACTATTTCTGCCTGTGTTTACAACTGACAGAATTGTCCCTGGGTTTTTTTTTCTCTGACCCCCACTACGTGCCAGAAATTGTGTAACAGCTGAACTGACTCACTTGCCTTTTCTACCTCTAAAATATTCAGATTTTTCAGTCACTTAATGGGAGTTAAACAGAGCTATGTATAAATTCTTTATACAAAAATTCTTTCATTTCTGAGACTTGGGAAAGTTGCTCAGAAGTAACAATTGTAGTGACCAGTGGTACTTAGAAAACTTAAAGCTTCAGAAAGACAGAATGAAAATCTGGAAATGCCTCAAAGCCTATCCTGCCTCCATAATAAAAGGGGTTTCTAATAGTGCAGCTGTATTGCATCTTCATTCCAAGACATAAAAACCCTATATCCACCAACTGTGCCATGCTGTGACCCCAATACTGGCTGTCAATATAAATTCTGGATGATGCCTGCACACATTCAACATTAGATGTTTTCTTATCACTCAAGAGATACATTTTGTGTAATACTCACCATTCCTTTCTAATATGCATTTAGAAGGAAAATTGTAGCCTTGCTGAGCAGAAGTAGATGGATGTGTGTCTGTGTATTTGCATTTGAGAAAAAACAATCCAATATTTTAATATATCTTGTTAGATTTTTACAGGATTTTCCAGGACTAAAAAGAAATTCATTTTTATCCTTCCTTTATATCACTGGGACACCAACTTGTTGTCTAAATGTTGAAGATTAGTTATTATTAATAATGGTAGTAATAATAATAATAAGTCATGAAGTACTTTGACACAATGTGAATAAAACAAAGGTTTGTAAATGTGAATAAAACGAAGGTTTAGAAATGTGGGTAAAACAAAGATTTATAACTGGCGTAAGAGTTAAGGTCATGCTGTGTTTGGTGACTGGAGTTTTCAACCCTGCATATTCCAGCCCAAAGTACAGAGGTGTAACTGAGGTGAAGATTCTCTCAGGATTTGCAGCAACTGTTTGAACAGCATTCATTTTTTGAGGGATAAGATTTGTGATGCCGAGCAGAACATTTTTTTTTCCATAAAAAGTGATACAGAAGAGCTTTTCAATGGTAAATATGACATTTCTTAATAATCCCAGTTTCCATCATTGCAGGTTATGCGGGCATCAGTTGACCTTTTATTTTGAAGAAAGAACATCCCTGTTCCACATACTGCCCCATACTTCTTAAATAACCCTAAAAGGCACTCAGAGTATTCCTTATTTAGGTTTATTAGTTGCTAATCTATGGAACCTGATGGAGATTGTTTTATCCCTGCCACGGAGAATATGGGACAAGGGCAGAGGAGGGAGAGGCTGAGCAGGAGGAAAGCTGCTGAAGTCATAAACCAGAACAAGCACCACAACCAAGCTGTGATTTCCTACAGGCTGTATCTGCTCTCACATCACTGCAGCTATTTCCTTCTGGGAGAGGGGGAGAGTGGAATTTATTCCAGCGGTTTCAGAATTAGATTTCTCAAAGGGAGAGAGGAGTGGGGAGAAGCACAAACCGCCCTGGCTGTATTGGATGCTGATTTAATTTACATTTGTGGTGATTGGATGGCAGTAATTTCCCCGGGGAGCAGCTTCTGAGATAATAATTTCCAAAGAGAAGCTTAGCAATGGTGAGCTGAGGACTTCCTGAAACATGATGGCCCACTGAAAAAAAAAAAAAATCTTTTTAAACTCGTGTGGGTTCAGCCAAATTTAATAGGAATTCAGAGGAAAAGGGAGCATGGAGAGACTGTCTTGCAGGCACAGCAAGTTCATTTGTGGGAGAATTCTGTGTTCGTAACATTGTTTGCTATAAAGTGATCTTCCAGGGAGTTGCATTCAAGATTCTTAAAAAAAGATCTACGAGAAATTTGTGGGGAGAGATTATTAATGAGCCTGGTATATTTTCAGTTATGCAAAGTATTCAAAAATCTGCACACCCATAGAGACCTTAGAGCACAAGAGTGGACAGGCTTTAGCCATAATCCCATGGTGTGCATTGAGGAAAATCCCAAGTTCTGATTCTGGTTTTGATTTCTGTCCCACCTTTGTGCCAGTGTTGTCCCCTGTCACCCTACAAAGGAGTCTCAGTCCTCTTCTTTACCTGGAGAGGTTCAATCCAGTCCATCATGGTCCATCTCAGCAGTTATTACTCATTTTTTATGACTAAAAAGAGGGGAAGAGTGAATGTAATAAGAGCTCCGATTAACACTAGGATAAACAAAGAGTGAAACCAAACAAAACAAGAAAACGTTTTATTATCTGTCTCAGAGCAGGATAAGTTAGAGCATTTATTGTCCAGATTTGGGATATATTTGAGCTGCTTTTTGCTTTTACTGAATACAAGAGAGCTGCAGAATCCGCCTGCTCTGAAGGGCCAGCGTAGTGGGGATCCTGGCTCTGCTGCAAAATCACCTTTGGTGTCTCTATTAATTAGCCAGCGGGGCTGTCACGCTGCCTTAGCTCCGATCCATTTGTTAAACTCACTTTGATGCTAAAAATAACCTCCTCTTGTTAGCTCTGGCTTCCGTAGGACAGCTCTGACTTGGTTTGTGATGCTGCGTGAGCAGAGAGAGATGGTGCTGGGCAGTGTGGTGAAAAATCAAGCCACAAGTGCTTGCAGCAAGGAAGGTGGGGGGAAACACCGGAGAAAACCCTCGGGGAGACCTCGCTTCACCCCTCCCAAGCTGTCTGCTTGTCTCACATCCACCGCAGAACGATTGCTATCAGCACACGTTAACACTTGTCACACCCTCAACCATCAAAAGATACCTCGAATTCACTCCGCACAAAAAGCATTTTCGTTGCTGCACGCAAATAAACGGTCTCATTTCAATGATGTCTCTCTTAAAACTGCCCACTTAAAATGAAAACCACCAGAAGAAATCCCTTCTATTTGCTTTCTTCCGGAATGTTTTAAAAAACAGAGAATTAATTAAACAAAAAGAACCTGTAAAATATTTCTGTGCTGTTGGATCCATTCTTTTCAAACTCATGCTCAAACCCAAAACAAATTAAAGTCTTCATATACAAAATTTCCCATAACTCTGTGTGACTCTGGTCACTGTGGGTGAAACCTCACAATTCACAGGGTTCGTGGGGTGCAGAAAAGGGAGAATCCAGGACAGATTGTCAGATGGGCCACCATCCAGAACTGGGCTTTCTTCTCATCTTTGCTCCTTGTAAGCCCTGAAAAACCAAACTGATTTTGCCTTTATTAAAATAAGGAAGAATTGATGTGAAAAATGATGTGAAGGGGAGGCTATTTGACAAGTGAAGATCGTTTCAAGGCTTTAAAGGTTTCAAAAATACATTTTAATCTTTTGCTAACTCAGTTAAAACAAGGAAAAATGTTGTTTTTCTTAAGACATTTAAGTATTCTCTGGCCAATACCCAGGCCACTGCTGTATTTTACTTCTGCAGTTTGAACTTTAACTCTTGCTGATTTTTAAGACAACTGGTTTCAAGCACAGACTGCACTGGTATGTGGTGAGGACTGGATTTTACAGAATTTTCAGAATTTTACTGCTCTATTTTGGAGTAGATTTCTCAGAATCGTTCCTAACCCTAACCCTTGGAAAGTGTGTTCTCAGTTTCACCTGGCTGCTCTAAGGAATTTTCACCAGGAGAAACATAACTCTGCTTTTACCAACCTCTGTTTTGAAAACACATTTGTCATGAGGTGTTTCCTGGCCTTAACATATGTAGCAGGGAGATGATCTATTTCATTTGAAGGATTTATTTCATCAAAGCTTTATTTGTCTTATTTATGTAGGTGCACCTAGGCAGAGTGATCTGTCGAGGTTGTTGAAGACCCATGCTTAACAATTTAAAAAAACTGGTCATAAAGAAGAAAAAACCACATGCAATCAATCCCTCTTTGCCATCCTGCTGTCTTTTATGCTCTTGCTGTCACTTGAAAATCTTAAGATGGAGGTGTGACCCTTACTAATACATTCCCATACGTGTCTAACACTTCTTCTTAACAGCCCCAGACTTCCTCATGCGCAGCCGTGCCTGGAAGTGTGGATTTATTCTTCTTTATGAAATCTTAGAAAAAGGTGCAAACCGAAGTGTAAATAACATTCATCTCACCAAATCGATTGGAATGAGGCTGCTGCTTTTAAGGTGGATTAGAGCTTTAGGGGAAAGTTAAGATTTTGTCACTCATGCTGAGGGATGCTGAAGTACATGGGCCCCACTTTAGCAGAGACTGATTTGCCTCAGCTTTGTCTGCTGTGTGGTGAATATCATTTGAAGAAGATAATACTTGGCTACGTGCAAGAATATTTCGTATTATAGATGCAAAGTGTGCTACTTTTACGACCCTGTTGCTTTTTATTACTAATCAATTGTCACACACACAAAAGGAAAGGCATTTGGTGAGAGATGAGCTAGAAACACAAACACTAAAATGAGAAACGGGCTCTGACAGCTCAGAGATAATTTCCTGACATGGAAGAGAATGAAGCAATGGTATCTTTTTGCCACAGTGGCCTATCAGACTTTGAATTTATTTTTAGATGGTTGCAGAGCATCTCTCTGGCTGTCAACACATCAAGCCCGTCCCAGAGCCCACTGATGTCAATATGAGCCTTTCCATTCACTCAGCTTTGATCATACCCTTGAAAAGTTCAAACCTCCTGAGTGCATTTGGGAGCTGCTTCTGTGTGGGGCTGGATCCCTTCTATTTCCCTGTTTGTTAGTGCTGCTCCATGGAATTTATCTAGCTGTGGGACACATATCTTGTTATAGGGGGGATAAATATCAACACATTTGGTATCCATTGAAGCTTGGGCTCAGCCCACCCAAAGCTGCAGAAGTTTTTGCCAGAATTTCTGACATAGCACTAAATATCTTCCTGTAATTTGTCATCTCAGAATGATGTGCCACTGACTGAAAGTGATCCCTGTGTAAAAATCCATCGATTGGCAATTTCCAATAGGGGATGTGAAACCTCTGTGATGCTGCTCTGAACGATCTGCTGCAGAGAGATGCAACCCACACTGCAGCCACGTTCAGCTGAATGGGAAATAGGCCACTATTTATAGAAACTGAACCTTCCTTCGTGGCACTGAGGGTCTGTCTGCTCTTCCACGTGAAGAACATTTTTGAAAATGGAATTTCCAAGCTGCTGAATGCCAGAGACCCAGGCAATTACAAGCGAATCTGGGGGAAATTCAGAAGTCCAAAGCAGTTTAAAATAAAAGTTAGAGCGCAGTAATTGGGCTTCAGATAGTTCTAAAAATGGGGAAAAAAAAATTCATCTGTATAGCAAATCAGGTTATCTTCACAAGCAAGATAAATTCTTTAATTTTATTACTGAGCTGTGTGACATCTTTTTGCTGGACTTGCTGCCCTCCTGACCTTTATTTTACACATATAGACAACTGAACTGAGTGCACACTCTGTTTTAGCCTAGTAACACTCTTTTCTGACTATTCCAACCTGAAGTCACAACCTTACCCTGTTAATGAGGCTGATAATTGAAATCATTGTCAGCAACTTAGTTTTAAGTCAGTTAATTATTCAACTACGGACAACAGAGCCCTTTTCATGAAAAAATCCAAATCCTCTCATTCACTGCTTAATGAGGATAATTTGGAGATAGGTCCCCACATTTACATACATAAATTATTTGCATTCTGTGTTCTAATAAATTAATATTTCAGATTCGAAAACTGGTTAAGGAGTTTAGAAGGACAGCACATTTCTGACAGGCATCTCTTCATGCACTTAGAGCTGGAACATCTTTGTGGACAACATAAAGGTACTATTTAAAGTTATAACGGTAGCAAACACATCCTAAGATTAGAAAGCATGGTAAAAACTCTCTGTGTGGACTTAAACCAAGGTTCAATTAGAATTTGTCAGTTGGAGGTGACAAGAAAGGAAAGAGACCAAGATGTGTTGACTGATCTGATCATTTGGGGAATGACAGAGCTGCACAGCAGAGCTGCAAAAATCCCAGGACAAATTCTGTGGGCTTCACAGTGCTCAAGATACACAAGTGCAATTGTAGAATATATTGGAAAATATAGGAAAAAAAAATCAGAATGCATATAGTTCTGGTCCTGGTTTCTGAAGAACAAAAAAATTTAAGGAAAGCAGATCCAGAAAAAAACTTCATGGGATGATGAAATGAATGGATTATTTCTCTCATGAAAAGAGAACTTGGTTATGAAAACAGCCAGGAGAAAGCTGAGTGAACAGATGCTGGTAGATGCATCTGGGGCTGAGGGATAATTATCAGTAAGAAGGAAGAGACAGTGTAAAAAATAGTTATTTATCAAGTAGTAATGAATAAATTTAGACTCAAAATTCGAAGGTTTCTAATAAGAAGAAGAATGAAGCTTATGTTTAGAAGAATATGAGCCATTTTGAGCTGGAGTCCTTGGGACTGGAAGAAGAAATCCTGTTGAAAGGATCTGGAACATTTGGGGCTGCTCTTTGCGTGCTGTTTGTTTGTAATGTCCCATCTTCCAAGGTTTCCATCCGTTTCCTCCCTCGCTCACATCCTTGGAACGCTTTTCTCCCCAGACTCCTCCGATGCCCTGGAAGAGCTTACAGAGACACGATGAAAGGATGGAGCTTCCCAGAACTCCTAAAACTTTACCATTTCATAAACTGACTGTAATTTTTTATCCAGTTAACTCAATATAACTGTCAAATTTGGGGCTGGAGAAGAGCTCTTCCTTCAGACTGGTAGGCTTTGGAATTTGCTCATTTTTGGCTTCTTTCTGTGGTGTGGGCACAGTAGCCTGCTTAGATTTAGCTGGGCCTTTTATTGAATTTTTTCCTGCTATGTCAGGAAAATGGCTTATTGGTTTCTTGGCAATGATTCTAGTTTTGGAGATTTTATTGTAGTTTTTTTTCAAGTTTGTTAAGGAAGTCAGGAAAGTTTTATGGCTTCTGTCAAGTGAAATAGATGTTGTAAAGTGTTCTACAGCTAAACATCTACGGGCTCAGTAGCCAAGGACAGAAATGAGACTTAAATAAATTGAATTGGGGGATTTTAGAGAAATAAAAAAAACCCTTTTATTTTCAGCCAGACCACCTAATATCCCTCTCTTTCACTATGCCTTTTATTTGTAGAGCTTTGAGCTGGACTGCTTTCAGCTTCCTTTGTATTATTTTGTCTGATACAAAGATGTTCTCTATGGCTCCGTTCCAATCTTCAGTACGTGTCTGACAAACTGGTTTGGAGATCTACATTTGGTGATAAAGATCACAAAAAAAACCCCTGCAAGAAATTTTCAGTTTTGTTTTGTTACGAAAAAGCTTTGTTTCTTATTCTCTGTGACACTTGTGGTACTTGTTAATGACGGACTGACATTTCTTGTTGCCAAAGGGGTTTTTTTTATACTGACAGGTACAAGAAATCTACAAGCAGAAAGAAGGGAATAACACCAAAGTGTAAAGATTTTAGTAGTTAACAATGATCTCAATATTTCCTGCCGATAGGGGGTGAGATTTTCCATCAGTTATTAGGATGGGAAGCCATCAAGGTTTGGGTGGGAGCTGTGCAGGTCTCAGGGCAGGAGATTCACACATTCCTGCTGCCTGGAAAGCTGCCTGTAAAACTTGTGGACAGACTTGCTGGAATAATAACAATTTTCTTTTGGAAAATACCAAGTTTTTTAACCTGTCACATGTGCAGTGGGATTTTTCTCTGCTTAGCTGAAGGACAAGAAAGCAGGAAGTCTTTAATCTAAAAGATTACTCATCATTCCAGAACGCAGGACACAGACTGGGGCTACCAGGAATAACCAAACAGCCTCTTCCTTTAATGTTGCTTCTCATTAGATTTTTATGGGAAAGAAGCTGGAGAGTTTGGTACTGATATCAAGCAAAATAAATGAATTTTCATGGAAGGCCCTGCAGTAGATCCTACAGAGTACCCTTAAATCCTTTTTTAGGAACACAAGGCGTATCCTTTATGTGCTACCTCACAGTGGAGACGCAGTAAGAACAGAAAGCACTTTTCAAACACATGTATCACATTAAGGTAGCTCAGCCAGGAGGTAACAAGGCTGTGAATTACCAAGGTGAGATCATCGTCCTGGCCCTTTCAGTGTGTTAGAAAGCACCACCGTGAGGTGTTTCTCTTGAAAGCTTTGAGCAGAAAGTGCCCAACAGACCCTAAAGCTGAATGACCCCCAGTGAACTTCACAAACACTCCCTCTATTCTGGCTGCATCCAGCTGCCAGCTCTTCCTCATGCCAGGATTTGGTCCGTATTTGTGGTTATATTTTGGGTGTGTCGATGTTATCTGACTGGATGCCATTCCTTGGTGGCTCAAGGAAAGATTTTCTTCTTCCTCAGTCCCACAAATCAGCAGTAAAATGTGGGAAGCTGCGTGCTTGGGAGCATCTTTTGAGGAAGAAACGACATTTTTGTCTGTTCTGTGAGACAGCAGCAGATTGTGCTCAGCAGAGCTGAGTGTTGGAGAGGTCCAGCCCTTTTCTTTGTTATCACAAAGAATATTTCTTTTTCAGTTCCATATCCTGCTCTAAATCCAGATGGTACCTAAAGCAGAAGGTTACCAATCTGATATATTTGTCAATATCTTCTACAGGTTTCCTTCAGGAAAGACAATTTGGATGTTGAGGAAGTGCTTGGCTGGGACTGCTGCATCTAGGCCAGGATTTCAGATCCTGTATTTGGAAGATGAAAGGAAGAATCCTTCTGCCAGTGCAGATCTGGCACTTAACCTTTTGTCATTTTTTACAAGCAGGAGAGACTTTCACAAGCCTAATAGTAAGACTCCATTAAAATGAAACTTCTTGATGAGTGAATGTGCCAAATTTTTGAATCCAAGAATTAATTTTGTCCTAATGAATTTATTCATTTTATCGACCATTTTTTTCCCCTTTAATTTTGAAATTTCTGTTTTGGAAATATTTAGCTGCTGCTTTTAATAACAGTGCAACTTTAATGACATTTATTTCAGCAGTTGTATTTATTTCTGTTTGAGGATATCTGGTTTTATTCAAAAACAAACTTTCAGTACATGCTGCATACTTTAAAGAAAAAAATAGATATACATATAAGGTTACTTGGAAAATTATGGATTGTTCAAAAAACTGATCTTTTAATATTTTGGAAAATTTCATGGCATTGGTTTCCAGGCTTTTATTTTTTAAAAGTTTTAAAGGGATTGTCTTTCTAACCTTCAGCTAGATCTTGTTCACTTTAGTGATTGCTAAAGGGGAAACTAAAATAATATAATGCTACTTGAGATAATGCAGGTTAAAAAAGATCATCTAGTTAAAAGCATTGTATCACACCATTAATATCACAGCAAGGTGTCTCTCTGAAATGTTTTGCAGCCAGTAAATCAGCTTTTATTTTGAGTTTTTTAGATTAAAAAAGCACAATATAAACTGTAATGACCCAATAAAAACTTGATGTCCTGGACAAGTTGCACCTTGGTGGATCCATGGCAGCTGAACATTGATGTTGCATTGTTCATGTGCACTGTGGTCACATTTTCATTTCACAACAGAGAAATTAATGGAGCTAAAATCAGCCCTTACCTGCTCAGCCCTCAATTCCTGCTGCAAAACTATAAAACCTCACCAGAGGGATGCATTTCCTTAGGCAGGAGACCACAAACTCATTTCAGCAAGAGCTCTGAACTGCTGAGGAAACAGATTCCCACCCCTCTGGCCTGGGTAGTGCCTGAGCAGCCCACGTAACATTTCTGTCCCTCTCCCCTAACACACGATTTTCAAGGAAAAGAGGAGCAAGGAAGACAAAATAGTTGTGTCTCCACACTATGAACCCCAAGTGTTCACCTCCAGAATAATCAGGCTTTTTACTCAGGTTTTTTTTTTCCTAGCTGGAGATATTAATTTATTGTATTAATCCATGTAAACAAGTATTAATCTCACAGAACACGCCTGGAACAAAGACTGAGACAACACCCAGTCGGGATAGGTTTCCTTTAGAGAAGCTCTAATTAAGAGTCTCATTACTTCTCAATCCAGGCTTCTGTGCCCCTCAGAGGGGGAGCAAGGGAGAAGGGAAGGTCTCAGACAGTACAATGCAAAAAAAAAATGCTGAAAAGAAGAGGTTTGGCTGTCGTGTGTGTTAGTGATGCATCAGCGTGCCTCGGAATTGATGTTGATGTAGCTCGGAACAGAACCAAAGCCTGGTGCCAGAGGTGGCATATTTATAATGAGACTAAATGAAGGGGCTCATTAGTCTCACAAATGGTGAAGAGCTGCCTGTTCCCTCTCTTATTATCTCTCCTCCATCTCCATTATGAGGGTGTGCATGTGAAGGGGCAGGGAAGAAAAGCAAAAACCTTATCAGGTTTAGGCTGGGAGCTGATCTGCATAGCCCTACTGGGAAATTAATGAACATCCCGGTGACTCCTCCTGCGGGCTCCCCCCTCGGCTAAATGCCTGAATTAGGAGCGGGGAAACCTAATGGAGGCAAAATGTTATGAATTAAGCCTTTATATTTGTCTTTGATTTGGAAGAAAAAAAAAGAGAAAAAAACCAAGAAAATATGCAAGAGATCTGCAGGGGGAAAAAAAAAAACCACACCAAGAAAGGAAAGGCACTGTGGTGTTTGTGCTATTTAATTTAGATGTTTGATGATCTGTGCATGTGGGGCAGGTCATAACACGCAACAAAGCCATCCCGGGTGTGATTTACCAAAGCAGAAATGAGTTTTGACCTGGAGTGACTGGAAGACTGTGCAAATGACCCTTGGATATGTCAGGATGGCACTCAATAAGTAATTGCAAACATTTGGGTGGGTTTTTTTTTTTGTTGTGTTTTTTTTTTTTTTCTTTTACAGTTTTTGTTCGGAGACGAGTCAGGCAAATACTCCATCCTAATCCCAACACTGAGCAAATAGTAAAAGCAGCCTCTGCTGCCAGTGCTGGGAGAAAACATTCAATTAAGTTGCTGCAGTGGCTTAGTGACAGCAGCCTTTCACCTCTGGAAACCCAGCCTCCAGTTATCTGTCTCGGGTCACTAAAGAAAATGAGTTGATGTTCCCAGGCTAAGCCCTAGGGCACATTTTGCTCAGAATCCCCAAACCACAGGATAATTTGGAGCTTTGGTCTGTGTGTACTAAGGAAAGGTCTAGGCCTGGGAAAAAAAAAAAAAAAGAAGCTGAAATTCAAAATTAGAATGTGTTAAGAACTCAGCAGCTTCCCAGAAAATTAAAATGCTGACATTCCCGGCGCTTTAATTGACATTAGATTCGCTAACATGTCAAAGCCTAAAAAAAACTACAGGCAAAACAGTGATGTATGAATTTGAAAGCCAGATGCTGGGAACAGAGGGAGTGTTCATAAATGGAGGAAAAAATCATGTGGACAGGGATTTTAAGCAGCTGGAGAAGCAAAGCCTGACTGCCCTGAGGGCCACAGCAGCGATGCTTGCAGCACCTGCACTGGTGCTGGCATCTCTCCTTCAGTCTGTATGGCACAGGGACACCCTCTAATCATCCAGTCATTCCCGCCTGAGTGGAGAAAACTGGCAAATGCAGGACTGGGAGGGAAAGAAGGGTTATAATATATATATCCTGCATCAGCCTCAGCCCCCTTCTGGGCTGGGACAAGGGATGGATGGGCTGCAAGGGTGGCATCCTCAAGATCCCTGCTCCTCCGCAGCCACTGCTCACAGTGAGCAGACACAAGCACCCAGCTGAGTTTCAAGAGAAGTATTTATGATCCCCTGAAGAGCTGATGGGAGTCTTTTCTTTAAAGTGAGCTCATCACGAGTGATCAGCCACGTTCTACCTTTAAAGTCATATTTAGAGCCAAAGGAGTACCAAACTGGAACAAGGAAATCTTGTTCAGATAGAAGCAGCTCGGAGATGCTGGGGTGAGGCGGAGCAAGCCACAAAGCTGGGGAGCAAATATCCCCCACATTCCTGGGGCATTTCTTGCCTCCCTGCTCACTTTTTGCCCCAGCAGCTTTCTGACCTGCACAAACACGTGCACTGATCCTGGGGGTCTCTGCAAAAGCCACCTTGATTTGTCACCTCTGACACTTTCTCCCTGCCACAGACCAGCCCTCACGAGGCTCTGCCAGTTTTGTTTGCTGGCCCCAGCACCACACACCGGCCAGAAACCCCATCAGGTGTTACCTATAAAGGGAGGGGAGGAGCAAAATCCCCTTTTCGTCCAGAGGGTTGCTCCTCATGCAAGCAGCAGTCGGACCTTTTCCAGCTTGGAACCTTTGTCTCTCCTGCATTTGGCTTCACACCCTGGTAAGTGCTGGCACTCAGTGGGCAGGGGAGTGGCTGACCGTGGCTTTGGCTGGAGGCTGGATCCAAAACTGTTCAAGGCAGCCGTGAGACCAAGGTTCCTCTAACTCATCCTTGGCCTCCGCCGTGTTTTAGTATTTCTCCTATCATTTAGACCCAGAATGATCTCATTTTCTAGACTGATAAGACACAGAGATGCAGACAAGTAGGGCTGCTGAAGTGACAGGACTGTGTTTCTTGTCTTAATTTACTCTCAGAATGGAAGTTTGGCAAGCTTTTCTCGCTGTAGAACGTCCTTCAAGAGTCTCTTTTTCATTTATTTGATTTTTCAATAGTAGGAGAAAAATCAGTTTATATGTGGGTATATTACAGTGTGCAGATATAAGCTGGAAAGCAATATGAAACAATCTTGGGAATGCTTGTTATGACATTAGAAGTCCCAAATCTTTGTAATTCAATTTTTTCCCATAATGTCTGAAAATGTTCTGGTGTTTCCCTTTCCTTAGGGAGCCCAGACCTCCCTCCCCGTGGTCTATACTGCTTTTATTGAAATTAGAGGCCGCAGCAGCCTATTACTCTTAAGGCTGAATTTGAGTAGAATTTTGAAATGAGACACCGGTGTTTTCCAGCCACTCTAATGGCTGAATTTACCCTTTCCCCTGCCTGGATGTAAGGTGGGGGAGAAACAGGCTATTAATGCGGTTCCTCATTAAGCAATTGTAATGGAAGCTTTTCAAACTTGCCGGCCACATTCACACCACGCCCTGCTTCCCAAGGATCTGATTTTTGGATGTACAGTAATTTGTGTACAGGAAGCACTGTTGGCAGAGACTGGCCCTGTAGGAAGGAGGGAACCTGACTCGAGCGTCATTATCACCTCCTGTTGGGTTCTGATTTCTGTTTCTGGTTCACAGCAAATAGCTAAAGTGCTGTAATTATATGATGGAGTCTGCCGAGAAGTGCGAAAGACAAAAGAACAAATAAAGTCATGGAAAGCAATTCCTGCCTCCCCCACACCACCCTTGCTTTACTCTGGGGCAGCCATAATTAAAGTTAAAGTGCTGCTGCTTTGCTGGAAACGAAGTTAGGGGCCCGGATTGGGATGGCAAACGCTGTTTGCTCCGTCACTGCTGGCAACAGCGCCGCGCTAACTCAGTCCCCTGCGGACCCTCCACGCCGGCAAAAAAACCCTCATCTTTTCTTATCCAATTTGTTATCACCGGCTTCAGAAAGTCATTAAAGGGTATCGGCGGAGCAGATTGGGATCTGGATTAAGAAATCAATTATTGCCGGGAAGTACCTTTGCAGACGCTAATTACGCCTTGACTGACGCTTACGGTATTCCTTTAATGGGATGAGTGGTCGGTGTTTAAAGGCACAGGGCAGACCCCACTGCTGTGTGCAACATCCACTTGTTTGCGTGCCCCTCCGTGCCAGAACAGATGTGTGCTGCCATAAAATAGAAATATTTCATACCTATACATGGTGCATTTTCATACACATAATAATAAAGTCATTGACTGTTCATTTAGCCAGGAATTAAATGTTACCCTGGCCCCAGATAGCCAGGATAAGGCTGCATTTATCAGGATGGCTCCTGCCCTTCATGGCTGTTCTGCAGATTGCCAGTGACAGATAGATTAGGTCTCCACAGGAAAGCCCTGATAGATATAGGACAGGTGTATATGGGTTTAGACGTCTGTGAAAGAGAGAAAGGCCACAGGATAAGTAATCTTGCTCCGAAAGATGGAAAGTGCTGCAGGGATCTGTGATGGAAGCAGCCTGGACAGGTATAATTTAATAGGGGAACACAGAAGTGGGGCAGTGTCAGGGGACTGTCTCAGACAAGGTGGGAACAGGGCTTGTTGGCACTTTTTGTTTTATCTCTGTCTGATTGCAAAACACTGTCGCTGTGATTCTCCACGGGGACAAACAGGGAATCTTTGTGCTTTATGCAGCCTCCACTGGAAACACCATTAAAGCTTAAGTTAAACTGCACCCCATTCCCAACTTCCCCTCTGTCAAATCTTGCTCAGGTAAACATTGCTGGGTGTATTTGTGTTTTATGCTTCTTTTTATACTCTTAAAATGCATAATAACTGCCCTTGCTGTAAGCCAAACATGTTTGAAGAGGATGCTCATCAACTCCCACCCCCCCCCAAAAAACAAACCCAAAACGACAACAAAAACCCCAACAAAACCTCCAAACACCCAAAGCAAAGATTGTGAAATAATGGTGGAAAATGTAAGAAAGTGGAGAGGGGAGATCAGTAAAGAAAGAAATAAAGCAATTGTGGATTATGTTGAGGGAAGATGCAATGAGCATAACTTGTTTGGGAGACTTGTACAGACAAATTAAAGTCAATAATTTCTAACTCCTTATGACTCAAATCTCGAGGTTTTGCATTTGCTTTACATTGCTGGTAGCTGACTGTAAAAGCATACATGGCATAAATCACAGGCAGATTTATATTTATTATGGTACATGTAAGCCACCCTGCAAAGTCATGTCAGACATTTTATTTATTTGAAAGAATTTCTAACACCGGGCACTGCAATGCGCTTTTAGTTGTCTATGACTAAAAATCAGGCTCTCAAGTAGTCAACATAGAGACAGAAATGCTGCCTAGAGCAGTTTAGAACATTAAATTTAAGGTCTATCTCTATTAATAAGACATGGACCTGAAATTTAGCTGTCTGAAGAGAGACTATTCCTCATATGAGTGCCAAATAAAGAGAAAAAGGCCTCATTTTAGTTCTGTAGAATTCTGATGAAATGAATGGAATGACTGTGAGTAGTTTCCTCCATGTAGTGGCTCCTCTAACCAAGCATGGTGAGTTCTGCTTAATGGAAATTACCAACAGACCTGTGCTGCTTCCGTACAGTAGAAATTTAAAAAGGGTGTAATTTCTTTTTAATAAAAACCAAATAATAATTGAATTAATTATAAATTTAAGACTGAACTCATAAACAGACAGCTATTGAGATTGATCTTTTATATATATATATAAAATTATGTATATTCTATAGAGAACCTGTAATTAGAAACATAGAATGTTAAGGGGTTGGAATGGACCTTAAAGATGATCCAGTCCCAATCCACTCTGCCATGGGCAGGGACACCTTCTGCTAGACCAGGTTGCTCCAGGCTTTATCCAGCCTGGATTTAATATTGCCATGGTTGGGATACCCACAGCATCTCTGGGCAACCTGTGCCCCCAGTAAAGCATTTATCATCCAGCCAGGGATGCAGAACCATTCCCCATCCATTCTCAACCCCAAGAAATCCAACATCTTGCCTTCAGGATAAATTTTTAGCTCGGTGCCTACCCTTGATTGTGTGATTCTGAGACCTGTGATACAGGGATGGAGCAGGAACATACCCCAGTGTTGTGCTGCAAAACTCACAGTGCAGATCCACGTGGGTATAAATGTACCTTTACAAAGATGGAAGGGAGAAAGGATTGTGCAGTGAAAAGCAGAAAATAAGTCACAGCCTGTAGGTCCAACCCACAGCACTAGCAAAAGCTGAAGTTGCCAGAGTTATAAGATGTAAGATTAATGCAGGATTTGTTTCTCAAGATTTAATGATATAATTGATTATGAGTCATGTGGATCAATACCAAGTTAAAAATCCTGGAAAAAGTGGGAATTTGGATAGTTTTTTCCCTCCAGGGTGTTTTTGGCCTATCTTGTCACATCTTGCAGAATGCTTGCAGTCTGCACCTCAGACCGCTGCAAGTGA